>CAJQZM010037325.1:0-12333 GCA_907164665.1 Colias nastes | reverse complement strand
GTAAATCTACTTAGTTTAGCACTTGTTACACAGTTCTATCGTGATTAACTATTTTTTATGGAATTTAAACTGATTCAAACAAACTGTCACACCAAACGTCAGAATCGATACGATACGATTTCAAACAAACAAACTTTTCAACATTATAATATTAGGAAGATTAGATAGATTATTCCATAGTTTAATTTCCCTTTACTCATCCTCTATTTTCAACACACGTTTTGTTATAAGCAAAGTCGCGTAGGTACACATTAAAAATATAATGTAGAATCTATAAACTAAATTTAAGCAAAGATTCAGGCAACCCAACAATACGACAAAAAATTCCTTAACAAATACATACACCAGCCTCCTACGAAGCCTACTTCCATAATAGATTATGAGCTGAAAGCAAAACGCTGTTACTCCACGGGAGGCGAAAACAACATCACTGCTTAATAAGCCACGGTTTTAAGGTATTATGGACGAAAATGCAAAATATATTTGAAGTATTGTGGTTTTGAGACGAAATTTCTACGAAATTTAGGTGCAAAAGCTATGTTTGAAATAAAACAAATTCAAATTCAAACTTCAAATTATACCTATTTATTTGCAAGAATATTACAATTAATATAGGTAGATGTGTAATTATTCACTAAGAATGTTCTTTCATTATACAATATAACCTTAACCCTTAATTACTCGCGTGGGGTATATCTAACCCCACGGCGTATTTAAAGCGTCGTATCTCCGCCATTTTTAAAGCTACCTGCGTGCCTTTCTTAGTAGCTGCCTAAATACCTTCCCCTGCCGTGAATCACTCGCGAGCGCCGCTCCATGTCGTGTGGTTGTGTCAGGAGATCGCGTCTGGGGTATATATTGCCCCACGCGAGTATTCGTGCAACTTTTTTGGACGAGTGAGTATGTGTATTTTTATTTTATAATGTGCAGTACATATACTAAATGGTTCGTTTTTTTACTTATCTTTGTTTTATGTTTATTTGTTTTAGGTTAGAACGCCTAAAATGGCAAGTAAGCGTCTTTCTGACTACCAGATTGTTGAGCGTTTGGAAGACGACGAAGAAAGCATCATAGATAGTTCCGATGAAGATGAGGTAGACGAGGACGTGATCCAGAGTGACCACAACTCAACCAAATGTGTGCTAACTATAACGTCGGCAGACGAACAAAAAGATGGCCTATGGTTATATTTACCACACTGCCTAGGGCCATACAAAAACGGCTAAAAAAATGCTCAAGTTCAGGATCCTAGCCCCACTTCCAGAGGTGGTCCATCGACAACTTATAAAAGGTGCCATATCTGTTCAAGGTCAAAGGATAAATAAATAAGATTTATGTGTGCCAAATTCCACCAGCAAGTTTGTCACGACCATTCCACTATGATATGTGATAAATGTATTCAATAAAAAGGTCCTAAATTTAAAGTTTCATATTTAAAAGTTTGTTATATTTATATTGATTAAAGATAGTATTATAATTTAGAACAATGTTGTCTCTTTCTAATTTTTATAATAAAAATAAAAGTATGTCATTAAAAATATGTTTTATTGTACCTTTAAAATTGGGGTTAAATATACCCCACGCGAGCGTAAGTGTAACTATATGGACGCGAGTAATTAAGGGTTAAAATATAAAATTTGTTTTACTTTAATTTACACAATAGGAGAAAATAATACTTACCTATTTATTTTAAAAGCGCCTTAATTAATGAAAATCATCATCATAATATTATAATACTCGAAGATAAATTCATTAATTTAACATTAAGCTTACTAATTACACAGAATACTTAATAGCAGCTAACGCTACTAATTATGAAAAGACTCTGTATTTAATAGTTGAATTATATGGAAAACTTCTATTTAATTAAGGCCTTGTATAACTTATTTCATGGTACTTTAAATTAAGTTATAAATTATAACATCAAATCGTTGTTCAAATTGAAACTAAACAGACGAAAAGATGAAATATAAAAACCTAATAAAAATAAAGTTGAAATTGCTTACTAATGGCATACTTTTTTAAACACATCGATGTTACTTATTATATAATTACTTATAAAAATACCGTTATATGTTTTTTTTTTTTACTATTTTTTTACAACAATATTCCAGTGGTTATCAAACTTTCTTGCCAAAATCAAAAACAACTCAAACAGTTAATCGATTAGTTTTGCATTAAAATAAATCCATTTCGAATAATTTACGAAAACAAACACAAAATAACAAAGGACATTTAGATAAAGCGAAACGTTAATATATTATTTTCGCGCCATTAAACCCGACGTAACTCTTGCAAGTTCATATTTCAGAATGCAGAATATTCCGCTAAGGAAACATGAGTACGGCTTTAACTTGTCTATGGTGCTCATAATACATAATAAAGCTCATATTCTTATATGAGCTTTTCAATTTTCATAGGCTACACAAATATTATAAAGAAGAAAAATTGTTTTTTGCTTGAATTGGATAGGCTCCGATACTATTGGACCGATTAAAAAAAATACCAGAGAATCTACATTATCTCTATCTGTTGATCACCGGCGATTCGATTTTAAACGTTATTTAGACTATCTGCAAAGTTTGAAATATATTATACCCATTTACAGGACGCAAACCTAATGGGTATCTTAATGTTAATATCACTACCGTCAACTTTTCTCCTGTGCGTGCTTTTTTTTTTGTCTATATCTCTACAGTCTACATAGGTACCTGATATTCTGTACCCTTTACTGATCATTAGAAAGTAACTCACCTTCCATTTTACGGTTATTGCATGAAAGAAACCTTATAAATAAATTTAATAAACCTCATAATTATTAAAAGCACAATCAGCGTTAGTAAAATATTTGGCCGCAAATCACAAGCAAATGGTGAAACTAGTTACCCAAGTTGGACCCATGTCCCATACACGTTTCTATTACGCAGCGATTGTGGAAGCCGTGAAACGAGCGATTAATTATAATTATTTAATAACTAAATTAATTAAAATGTAATTCTAGTTGTACTATAAATTGATCAGCAAAGTACAGAAAAAGCCATAAAATGTTGCTGTGTAATGGATTTAAAGCGCTTGACATTTTTTATTTTCATTAGAAGTACCTACATTTTTAATATTCTGTTCTAAAATATAACCACAACCTTGTTACCTATATTATATCGTTGGATAACCAAGGTCCTAGTTGAATCATTCATTTATCGATATTTTTTTTTTAATAATTGTAAAGCGTGGCTTGTTCTTTATATCTGTTTAATTGCCAATCAATTTCATTTCGTGTTTATTTCTATCATTCATATTCAACAAAAACTAACTTACTTGAGAAGTTATAATTCTTCTGTATAATACTATGATATTACGCGATTTAAATGCGTACCAACGTAGCTAATATTAAATACGTATTAATTTTCTCAATGTTGGTACAATAATAGCCTATAACAAACAAACAACTTCACAGAACTACATAATGCATTAAACACGCAGCAAAAATAAAGGTAAACTATGTCATGCCATTATGGCATATTGTTATGTATAAATCATCTAAATTTATGAGTCAATAAGCACCACCTGGGGGCTTGGTGTTATCTTTTTAGCCTCATGATATACTGTTCTTGTCCGAAAGTCAACCGACAGGGTATTTTCAATCATTTTGACTTTAGTCCGTTTGTCTCGGTCATCAAAAGTATACAATATTCATAATATTGAAATGTACTGTATTTTTGGTCAGCAATCAGTAGAAAGTATACGATGTTCAAAAGTAGATTAATATATTGATTGCATTTTATAGAGATTTTTATTATTTTTAGAACAAGATTAGTCGTTTGATAAAATTGTTATCTTTATAGATACTTCTTAAATTGTATTAATAAAATTCTTACGTAGAGAAACTTGCTGATATTGTTTGCTATTAATACTTGTAGAGATGATATGATATAGCCTGCCTTCCTCTATAAATGAACTATCTAATAGTGAATTAATTTTCAAATCTGTTCCTAGGTTCCTGATATTAGCGCGTTCAAACAAACACACTCTTCAGCTATATAATATTAGTAAAGACAAAGAATATCCTTTTAATAATCTGTATATTACTAGACATCTATGAAGTTCTAACTTGGCCAACAAAACAGATCACTGCATCATATCGCCTATTTCATTGCTTAATATCCCAAGTTTGTCCCAGACCAAGTATATTTGGTACGGTTTCTGCAAGTTTTGTCGTAACTCGTCCCCTCCTCTAGGTCACGTCCCGAAACTACGAAAACACCAATTCCTTATGTTGAGAAACATTCTAATGGCTCCTAGAAATACATCTTTTGATTATTCTGTTAATTTATTGTAACAAATACTTTAAAAGTCTTAACAAAACACAGATCCTGATATCGTTGAATCGTAAGATTAATGTATGAAGGCAGCTTTGTTGAAACATTTTGAAGGGATAATAAGAAAACTCTGTATAGGGTAACGGCACCAGTGGTCAGCCTCATACCTAACAGCTTTTTGAAGTTTTGACAATTGCCATTTCTACAACAATCGTCGAATAAAAAAACGTACAACATGTATGGATTTATTGTTTATTGTAGTTTCGAATCAACGTTTATCAAAAACAATAATTCTCTTAGTAAAATATATAATTAATTTTAAACAAAAAATGGCCCAGTGTCCCAGTGAACAGCCTCTAAAAACCAATAAACAGCCTTGTTGAACCCAGTGTTCAGCCTTTAGTAAGTATAACTAATAATGAGATCAAAATAAACAATGTTATATCAAAATCAACTATATTAATCACATTTTTATAGCAACGATTCACTTAGCACAAAAAAATGTATATCGCACATAATATGTACAAATATTATTTTAAACATATTATAACAATCTCTTTGTGTCTTCTTATTTTCTAGGAACTTCTTATTACTTATCATAAAAACAGCAATAATTCTTTTAAAAAAATCAGCGATATTAGTATATAATATGTCCTATTGATGTATCTATAATCCACAATATATATATATATAATTATAATCAACCACAGGAGGATCTCTTTCGGAGGATTTCTCTGGAGGATACTGTTGTCTTGGCGGCATTTTTAGCTAGAAAAAAAGGGAACAATAATAACTTTTGGATATGAATACATAATACCATTATTTCAGGTAAAACTTAACTAACATGAAGTATTACTTATAGATTTAAACACAAACATTCGCATTTATACTTAAAATATTATTTCAATAACATCGTGGCTGAATACTGGATCATTGAGACCCAGTGGTCAGCCGCTTGAAAAAAATATTTTGAAATGCGGCTGACCACTGGTTTTTCTAACAATTTAGAAAAACCCAGTAATCAGCCCGGGGGCTGTCCATTGGATCTTTCATAAAAAATCAGTATCCAATGGTCAGCCCCTCAAATTTTTAAGTAAAAAAACAATATTTTTTATCAAATGTCATAAAATTAAATGCACTAAGGTAAAAGCATCAGTAGATGACCACTTAAGGAGACAGAATATTCTTTTTAAATGTTTGACTTTAATTATCATATGAATTCAGTAAGTTTCTTTTTTTGGAAACCCTGTGAAATGTGTTTTAACATATGAACAAGCATTTCACCACGTACAATGGTCGAATAAACTTAAAAAAAATTCAAAATGTTCTTGTATTAGAAATTTAGTAGTTGACCATCTAAAAACTAGTAGATGACCATATTTTGCATCAGTAGGTGACCACTCAGATGCTACAATTTTAATTGGGTTATTTGTTAAATAAGAAGCAATAAGATGAAAAGATAACGTTTTATTTGAAATATAATAATAATTAGGCCTTTTTAAGCCTATAATTTAAATAAAAACAAGATTCTAAAAGATCCGACAGATGGTTATAAAACAAAAGGACACTGTCAAACACAAAGCGTAAACGTCAAACTTTTTGCCAAATTTATCATATCAAGGAATGTATCTCTGGAACATCATATACATTTCTCGTAGAACTGGTCTTCTTGGGAGCCTCTATATGAGCAACTACTGCATCCCAGGGATAGTCGAGCACATCTTTATGCCATTTTTTGCCATTTTTTGCACCCAGTCGCATATTTTATGCTCCTCTTCTGGTGTAAGGATGGATGTCGGACCCATTTTTCGTTCCATCGGTGACTTCCCTTTTACTTTATTTGTAAGCGTTATTCTTGGTACACCGAACTTTTTTGCAGCCGTTCGTATTGGTGTTTTATGAAGACGAACATCGTTCACTGCTGCAAGCATTGCAGCTTCAGTATAATTTAGGAATGCGCCCCTTTTCCCAGGCATCTACAAGATAAAAATTGGTTTTAGTAATAGACCATAGCCATAAATTCGTACCATAAAGTTAGTCAACTACTAAAGAAAATCAATCTATTGTTAAAGTAAATAAAATAGTTTATTTTAATTAATTATTATATGCAGTATATTTAAAAGATACAGAACATAATCAAAAGTTGACCACCATGGTCAATTACTAGAAAATCATAGTCAAACGGTAATTCGGTAATGGACCACCATGGTCAATTACTAGAAAATCACAGTCAAACGGAATCAGTATTGGACCACCCCCACATCTCAATTTTGTCAACAAATCTTTAAATTTTAATTACCCTGTCATTTAAATAAACCATAAACGAATAAAAAACGAAAAACACTTACCGTCAACAAGGTGACAAAGTTCGTAGTATTCAGCTTCAAACTTTTTCAATCTCTACGAATATTATTACAAAAAACGAATTTATTGATTTTATGGTCCGTCACTCAACAAACAACTGACAACCATTTACTATATTTGGCAGATATGGATGCGCAATTTTCGCGCCTATTTGACCAGATAGCAGCACTAACTACTTATTAACGAATGAGTTTTTAAAATTGCCGCGAATTCTTATTATAACGGTTTATGTGCATTAGCGGTCAACTACAGGTACATGGTCAACTACTAGTGACTTTACCCTAAGTAATGTATAAAGTTATTATCTATAAAACACAATCACCTTTCATACTAAAATATGTTATTTCTCACCTTTCAAAAGAGCACCACGTGAAACAAAAAATATGGCGGACATGACACTTCTGCTCTTGTCGGCGGACAGCACCTGTATGAACGTGTTTACTTCTCTCCCCTGACCCCCTGCCGCTCCTATCGTGTGATGCATGAATCAATAACGAAACAGAGCTTCTATTTAAGTGCGCGTGATTTGGTTATTTTGATTACAGCGATATTTATGGCCAATAAACAACGCAATAGGCTGATCACTGGTCCCTGGCTGACCACTGGTGCCGTTACCCTATATGTATTGAAAAAACATGGCTTAGATTGTGGGTAATTAAAGCTAAAATATTACCATCGTTTATTGCTATATAATGTGAGAACAAAAAGTCCGATTGAGGACGATCGATACTAATTATGAAGTCTGTATGAATGCCGTGAATCTATAATAGCTGGTCTTTTATCAAAATGAGGGAAATAAATTTATATAGAGAATATTTTCAAATAATATTATGCTTTCATAAGTAAAATGTAAATGCTGAATTACATACTAAGTATACACTTACGCCACATTTAATACTAGCTGCGCTCCGCGGTTTCACCCGCGTGGCTCCGCTTCTGTTTTTCTTAGCTTGATGATATAATATAGCCTATAGCCTTTCTCGATAAATGGGCTATCCAACACCGAAATAATTTTTCGGACCAGTAGTTCTTGAGATAAGCGCGTTCAAACAAACAAACAAACTCTTCAGCTTTATAATATTAGTATAGATAATACTACACTAACACTTACTACTTAGTCATAATATTAATATTCATATTAAACATGAATGTTATCTGGGATCAAGACATCAAGTTTACATGTGTTACCAATACTATTCTTACTGCAAGATGTGGTCACAAATGTACATTCTAAACGTGTAGAAAACAGTTTAGTTTTCACAGTCCAAATAAAAATAAATTTTCCAGGTCAGCGCATTTACATTTAAAACAACATTAAAACAAAACAAGAGAAGTGAAAATTCAATTTAAATAACAGAGAAGCCACTGCGGTACAATGAAAGGTGGAATTATTGGAAATTTATAGCTCACTTTGTTTCCTTTCTCATTGAGACTCCTTTGAAATTTATAAGCCATAAAGCTTTTCTGTTTTGGCTACTTTGTGTTTTGACCCTTTGAGTGTTAAACAAACTATTACTATGTTATCTATTTAAGAGTCGTTTAATTGTTTTCGTTTATGATACAGGTTTTACTATGCTTTGTTTCGTAGTTTATGGGAGATAGAAATTAACATATCAACGCAAACCATTTACTAAGCTTTACCTATCACGAAACAGAAAGTTCCTTAAGGTCTCCCTGTATCTATTGATCCAATGCGACGCAGAAGATAGACAAAAACAATGTCACATTAAAAATAGCAATAAAGTAATATTTTGGTTCATTTATTACAAGTATCCTGGAATTTTAGGAAATCCTTTTTCACTCCTCGTCACACATCAATAAATTTTAATTTGCAATCGTGATTACACTCACCATCTTTCAAAAACATGAAAAACAAAACATCTTTCTTTGGCAGATTGCAATTCATCTTGAGATGAAACAAGATGGGGTTTTAATTAATGTTCAATAAGCATCGGAGTTTCATAAAGTAACAAATTTCTCTTCTAATCAGTCCCAGTCTGTTTCTTATTAATACCTCCACAAAATCACCTCTCTAACGGAAGCAAAAAGATTTAGCCCATCAAGCAACGCTGCAGTTTTTGCTTGCCCCTACTATGTGTCTTTTCAAATTATAATACTTATATGATGCTACATAGATTTCTTTACTTCTATTAGTTATCTCAATTTTAATTCCGCTCAATATTTTGATAATATTGTCCAGTTGGGTATCTGTTAAGGATCTTAATTTATTTATTTATTTTATCTTGATCTTGTTGTCTCCTCTTTTCAGAAATAATATTAAATCATGCTACAAATAAATTAAATATGCATTATAATTCATCAATTTAAGGAAGTCTGAGTATTTTAAATTTTATAGTGGTTTCAGTGAGCTAGGAAGAATAGATTTAGAAGTGGAAAAATGAATGATAATACTTTTAAGTTCACAAAAAGCATCAATTTATACTTTTATTGTACTTATCTATTTATTAGATACTCAATAAAATTTAAATCATATTATAGAAAACCAACTCCATAGATAGGTAATATATATATATAGGAAAAAAGCTATAAAATGCATTTAAAAATAAATAAGAAATGAAAATAAGAAATAAGAAACGAAGCTTAACAAAACAAATTCAGAAAAATGAGACGGTATCGAGAACAAATGGTAATAGTATTTTAATCCTGCTGCGCCGGTCGGTCCAGAAACTCATTAACGGTTAAATAAAAGGTTTTATTACATATTTTTGTTTGAGCAACTTACACGTTCCGTGGATACGAGACATTTAAAAATCAACAAACGTGCTAAACCTTCGCTTAAATTGTATGAACGGAAATTGTAATAGTGTTTTTGTTTTAGAGATACATTGAGAGGTTAGTAAATAATAATGAATTCCTATAGACAGTGAATATTATGATAAATACTACATTATCTTGTACGTTAAGTTATAAGTAAATCTGTGGCTCATATTTTTCTTTAAATTAATATCAGACTTTGCCCCGGTTATGCCCGATTATACTGTAAACCCAAAAATAAACATCCTCTATCACATAATTTATCGCTTTAACGGTGAAAAACGATGAAATTTTCTCTCTCTTGCTAGTGTAGTTATGGGATTATTATTTAATTTTTCTTTTTTTAATATGTAATATTATGTAAACTAACATTTCAGACGCAGTTCTGATGATTAATACAATTGCTTCTCCATAACTCCTCAATATTGCCGTATAATAATTATTCCAATACAAGAACGACCTACAAAATAGACAATAAAAGAAGACAAATATTCGTAATCCCGGGAATCTGCTTTATAAACATGGCCCAATACAAATTAGAGGCTCTAGGCATTTTACCGATTCCGACCGAATCTCATTTACGTAAAATTGCTTCCAATTTATTAGGATGCCTTAAATTTTACTCCTCGGGGAACGTGGATGCTTTAAAAATTACTTATTTCTTAGTTTAAAGTACGGTACATTTTATAGATTAATAGAAATAAAATCCTACTTATAATAGGTACGTTTTATAATTTGAAAGTTCGTGTATTGTTCGGTATAAAATAGTCACGCAAAAACCACTGAAGTAATCATAGCTGTAGTTCGTTTAGTAGCATGCTATTTTAGCAAACGGCATAGATTAGATCCTATTTATAAATTTATTTTCTTAAACAAAGTAAAGGAACATTGTTATATATAAAGATAATGTAAGAGCAAACTTGCCAAGACTTTTTATGTACAAAAGTATAAAATTATAAGATGTATAATGAATTGGTCTCGCATAAAAAGGACGTAAACTTTGATCACTGTTTAAAATGAACGAGGTTTCATCCCCAGTTTAATGCTGGCCATTCTGAGTTTATGATTGCGGTTAATCGTAACTGCAATTCAATATTCCTTCAGTACTTTTTTATTTCAATTAAATCGTATAAAACATAGGGTAGGGTGGTGAAGGAGCAAGCCATTATTATGTTCATAACTACATTTATATAAAGAGAGAATTTTTTATAGTTTTTCACCATTAGAGCGATGAGTTCCTTAGTGATAGAGTATCTATTGGTATTACTACAGGTTAATCTATATCGCAATCACTGTATTGCGAAGATAGCGTGGTGAAAATATTCATATGGTATGCATATTATTATTTTCATACCTACGTATAAGTGAAATCTGTCTATTGACAAAGATATATAATAATACGTTAAGATAAATTATTATGATGTTAAGTATGTATAATACATAATGTTATGTTTGACTGTTCTATACTTTTTTATGTTTAAATTTCGGATAATTATAATATAAATTTATAATTTGAGAGTAGTACGTTATACACAGTAGAAATATTCAAATACAAAAAAGTCACCACTCGCATCTTTCAAGTAAAAAAATATACAAATCTCACTTCGCAATCAACATTCAAACAATACACACCGTTCAAACCACATAGAAAAACAAACAATTAAGAAAAACAGACGGATCCATTTATCCTGTCACGTCACGTCACGTCACGTCGCGTGTCGCACTGACAGCCGGGATGACGTGTCGCGTGAAAGATTGTCTCGCGGCTATGCTGTGACAATATGATACTTTATGCTCGAATTTGGTGGCGTTTATATAAACCATATTTTTGTATAAAAGAGAAGGTGGGAATGAACAACATATTATAGCCCTATAGAAATGTTAATGGAGAAATAAATGTTTCAGACTGTTCGAATTTGTAATGCTAGAAACGTAGATGAAGTTATCTTAACTACGTTCTATGTGCTCACGTTAATTTTAAACCTTCTATGTTCTGCAGTATAACTCTACAGATTTTCAGTGCGTAATTAGGAAAAGAGACTTCAGTAGGTACCTAATTACTAAACTTCTTCTCTGTTTCCTGCTTAAATTTTAACACCAAAAAAAAAACAAATACTTTTCGTTCGTTAAGAAGAATTTACACAAATTACGCTTACAGATGTTGAAAAAATAGTGACACCAGAACATGAAATAAGTTTAAGAACCATTGCACATTTGTGTCTAAGATGAAAAATAATGTAATATTGTTGAATATAAAATGTCCCGTAAAATCTGAACACTGCCGTGACGCGACGTCAGCTAACGTGCAGATATTAAAAGTGCCACGTTATTGTGTTGGCGTATTTTAAATTGTAAAATGGTTATTTGGTCATGACTTCATGTGTTTCATATTTTTACATTGAAATTATACTTTTAAAAGACGAAAATTAGGTACAAGTCTACTGTACGTCCTGTCTATGTACATCGAACACGTTTGGATAAAAGCCGTATATTAAAAAATCGAAGCTTCTAGTTATAGGATCATTTTTTCATTCTCTAGTTACTAGTACTTCTTCTAGACATTTTTATAATTCTAATAATAATGAACAGTAGCATCAATACGATGAATATAATAATATATATTTGAAGATCTACTCTCCTTTCGTATCACTATCATTATCGATATAAAACAAACCTGTATACAGGGTGTACATAATTATAACATCAAACAATTTATGATATGCAATTATTTCGCATTTCAGCTTTCGTTGTAATTTATCGTGCGACTCAAGACGTATAATTTTCAAGGCATCGTGGCTGCTTTTTAATTTGCATATTAATAGAGCTACTGTCTGTAATTATGGTCCTGACGTTGTAAATGAGACAAGAAAGTGACAAG
>CAJQZM010037322.1:21249-32437 GCA_907164665.1 Colias nastes | reverse complement strand
AATATTATATTTTATTGAAATATGTCATATCATTGCCTTAAAATCCACCCAATTCGGTAAAAAAATGCATTATAACATCTGTCATTGCATACAGGGTCGTTTACACACACAGACGTATACAAAAATGATAAAGATTTAAGTCTAGATGGCGTGAATGTAAAACAAGTAGGATTGTTATAAAAATAAAAGTTATATTTGTTGGCGTAAACTATTTTGTTGTAATTTTGGGAAATAAATAATGTCAAAATTGATTACAATAAAACGCAGTTTTATTTTATTACATTACACTATTGTTTTTTTTATCAAAACATGTATTTGAAGTAGCATATACCTATGATATAATATTATGCTAAGAATAATTATTCATACAACAACAAATCTAAAACACTATTTACTATGGAAAAAAACCAGGAAGGTGAAAAAGATATTTACGATTTCGACGCACTCGACTTTTAGTAAAATATAGTAGGTAAAAATTAAACAATGGTAATGTAAATTCTAAACAAACTACTACCAAAATACAATTAGAACAAAAATCATTTGACTTGTTTATTTCACCCAGAGGCCAGAGGCGGCTCGTGACAAAATTGTATAGGTGTTCACTTGAAATAAAACAACGAAAATACAATAGCGTTCGGGATGATTTATTACAAAAAAATGAGCACCACATTTTATAAATGTCTATAACACTAAAAATTACAAAGTACAGGCTATTTCAAAACGAATTCAATGACTAGGTATCAATAATTAGTAAATCACCGAATTTGCATTCGCGAGCGTAGGTATCCATAGTGTTTGTCACTGACGGTCACTGACCTCTATAACTTATAGTTATAGAGGTCAGTGGTGTTTGTTGTGTAAACATGTATGTATTTGAGTAGTTAGTAGCATATTATATTCTGAATTTCTGATCCATGCCTATTCACTCAAAACTAATAACACTAATGATTTGTAACAGTAAATTATTTCAATAGGTAGGTATTTGAACATTTCCCAACAAGACGTAAGAATAATTATTCGTAGGTATACAAGATACAATAACAAATCTAATACACTATTTATTATTTTATTATTTACTAGCGGTCCGCCCCGGCTTCGCCCGTGGTACATGTTTACGTTTTCTCTCCATAAGAAGTAATAGCTAGAGAGCTAGCGCAAAGCTACCTGTATGTATTTGACCAGACCTGGATTTTTGTGTGTTGATTCCCCTATACCTACTATACATGAGATGAGGAGTCACTAAGCCCAGAGTGGTGGACGGGGCGCGCGCTTAGGTAAGACAGGTGGAAATTTTTGGCGAACTTTGAAACCATTTGACCACGTCTGCCATTTTGATATTTGAAAATAGATTATTATTACTATCGGAAAATAACAATGGCAGACCATTATCACGCGGATAACATTCTGGCAGACACTTATGAAAGTGCTGAAAAAAATACAATTTTGAAAGTATTTGACCAGATCTGCCATTCATATATTTTATTTATTAGGGTCTTAAAAACTTATTTTCGAAACGGCAGACATTTTCATTGCGTACAGACTTCAGCAGTCAACAAGACTTAGCTTCTACATGGTCAGATGTATATATGTATTACGTTCCCTGACCTTACATCAATGATTTACTTTATTAATGTTTTTATGGTCATTTACATTTAATTTTGAAAACTATGGAATAAAATTTATAAATTTGATGATACAAAACTAAATATACATTTGTAAAGAATCTCAAATATAAAGTTGTGTTGCAAATAACAAATCATCATTTAAATATTTAGTTTATTTCTTTATCAATTACAAAACAACATAAAAAAACACGCATGCATTTATTGAAATGTTCATTCATCATCACTATCGTATGGCGTTGTGTGACTCGTCTTCATAATCCATTGAATCGGATTCTGTAAAAGTAAAACGTAAATTATATAATAAAAGAAATGAGTAAAGTCAAAAATAATTATTAAAGAGTTAATCATTATAAACTTACCTAGTAAGGCAATGCCTTTGATGTCGCACGATGCCGCCGCGCCGCCAGTGTAGGTACTTCTGCTGCTACATGAAAATATGCTAGGGTTGCAACAAATGGGAAATAAAACAATTGTGATTATTACTATTATGATGTAATCATTTATTCATATGTACATTCAAAACAATTGCGATTATTAAATCTGATGTAATTATTTTTTCATAAATATATAATTATTATTAATTACATAATATATTGCACTGTGAAATATTTACGTATCACTTTATTTTTGATGTTCTTAATTGTCTTTTATAAAATTTAAGTGACGCATTCGCATTGGGATCAACAATCCGATAAGAAAAGAATGGAGACAACATATACATAGCTTTGATTTCAATTCTACAGATACAAAATATACAATCTATCTAAAATGATACAACGGATGTTTCCTGCGTTTTCTCGTCAAAATACCGAAACAACGTAATTATTGTATAGTAGTTGGGCGTGAAAGTAAAAAAACAAATGAAAAGTGTTTTCCATATGATTATTTATTAAATTTACGCGAAGAATAATTTCAACGATACAATTTAGTAACCGAGAATTCAGAGGATTAAAGAAAATACCTGCCTGATCATTTTATCAAACTCTAAAAGAATTATGGTTATTTCGCATCACTCGGTTTATTAGTTTGGTAATAATTATTAAAGGTAGTTACAACCCTAGCCATTGAGTCGAACGGTAGGCAACACAATATCGACTTTGTGCGGGTACATATGGTACATTTCTTCTTGCTGTGAAGCGTAATTATTATTATTAAGATTTTTTAGGCTATTTTGAATCAGCTGTTCTAATTTAATTCTAGAAATTTATTAAAACGTGATTTTTTTAAAAGTATATTATGAGTTTATAAATACCTCAACCAATAGTTATTGTGTCCTATCCTCATTTCTTTATATCTTCGTTTCGTTTCCTCTCCTAACCTAGTCCTGAAGTATGGTCAATGTGATGCTAGCGCATTCTCCCACCACGACCTTATCTTCCTCTCCTTTAATGTACGCCCTCCCAAACCTAAGCCTAAATCCGTGATGCGACGCAGTTTTGCTGGGATAGATAGCGAGAGCCTTCTCCGCGATGCTGGCAGAATCGACTGGTCTGTTATTCTTTCTGCTGATAACGTTGATTCGAAAATTGAGTTATTTAATTCGCTTCTTACACAGCTTTACGACCGTCACGCACCTCTCAAACCTGTCAAACTCAAACACTTACCGGCTCCCTGGCTCACAGACGATCTCAAGTCGCTATTAAATCTAAAAGCAAAAGCCAAAGCCAAATATAAGTCGAACAATAGCGATTCGAACAAGGAAAAGTACGTGAGGATCCGGAATCGTTGTAATACATGTTGTAGAGATGCACAAAGACGCCATATTCACTCATCTGTCGAGAACGGCGACCCCAGTAAAATTTGGAAATTCTTACAATCCATAGGAGTTGGTAATAAACGTAGTGATCCCCTCCCTGATAACCTAAATATTGAGCAACTCAATCAACACTTTACTGATTCTTCTCCAGCTATGGACATTAACACAAAATTACATTCTCTTCAGAATCTTTCTTCTTTACCAATTCCTGATTTTCCCCCGTTCCTTTTGAGCCCATTCGCTGAGGGTGTTGTTAAGAAGAGCATTATGTCAGTATCGTCTAATGCAGTCGGTAGTGATGGCATCAGTCGTAACATGATCATCCCTATCCTTGACCTCATTATCCCTACCATTACTCATATTTTTAACTTCTCCATTTCCTCGGGCACTTTTCCCGTTGCCTGGAAAAGTGCCCAAGTCATCCCTCTGCCCAAAAAGTCAAAACCCTTATCCCATAGCGATTTTCGACCAATTTCCATTTTACCGTTCCTTTCGAAAGTCCTTGAAAAACTAGTCCATCAACAATTCAGCATTTTCCTTAACAGTCATAATTTATTGAATCCTCTCCATTCCGGTTTCCGTCCTGGCCATGGGACGACTACTGCTCTCACCAAAATCACCGATGACATTAGACACGGCATGGACAATAAGCAACTCACAGTACTCACGTTACTCGATTTCAGTAACGCCTTTGGCTCTGTGGATTTCGATTTATTGTTGAGTTTGCTACGCTCTCTTAATTTGTCGCCTTCAGCGTGTGATTGGTTCCATAGTTATTTGTATGGGCGCCGGCAGCGAATCTTGCTCGATGACGTTTCCTCGTCTTGGCGCAATATCAATGCCGGCGTGCCACAAGGATGCGTCTTGTCTCCACTCCTCTTTGCTATTTTTATTAATACTCTAACCCAATCTTTAACTTCTCTCTACCACATGTATGCCGACGATGTCCAGATCTACACGCAAGCAACTCTGGAAGACTTGCCTAATGCAATCAGCAAGATGAATGATGACTTATCTACGATCGTTAACTGGAGCAAGAATTACGGCTTAGTACTTAATCCGTCCAAAACCCAAACGATCGTCATCGGGAGTCCGTCATTCTTGTCAAGGATTGACTGGGCAACTCTTCCAGTAGTTTCGTTGGGCGGAACACAAATTAAATACAGTACTCACGTCAAAAACCTTGGTATTTTCATTGACCAAACTCTTTCGTGGGATCTCCATCTCAAGGAAGTGAGCAGGAGGATGTATGCTTCTGCTGGCTCACTTCGGCGCCTGCGCAACTTGCTACCTATCCCAACAAAAATAATGCTAGCTCACTCCCTTCTCCTGTCCCATCTTGATTACGCTGACACTTCCTTTCTTGACCTTTCGGAAGTCCAGTTGAATAGACTTGAGCGCTTGCAAAATTTTTGCATTCGTTTCATTTTTGGCTTGCGCAAGTTTGACCATGTGTCTGACTACCGCAAGAAACTCAACTGGCTTCCCATCCGCTTCCGACGTCATTCCCACATCCTTCATCTTCTTTTCTCCATCCTCTTCGATCCTAAAGCTCCTCCCTATCTCAAGGATAATTTCGCTTTCTCTGTTTCTCCGTTCCCTCGCTCATCCAAATCTCTGCTTCTACGTGTCCCAGTCGCAAACAGCAAATTCTACAGCAATTCTTTTGCAGTTCGCGCTGTTAAGCTTTGGAATGAGCTCCCTCTAGCTGTTCGACAAGCTCAAACCTTAAGCAGTTTCAAAAACCTCCTCAAGGCACACTATCTATCACTTTCTTAATCCTCACTCCATTTCATTGCTGTCGTCCTTTTCTTTTCTCCTCTACGCTATATCAGGTTATTCGTATAATTATTTATTTTTGGTATATAATATGTATTATCTGATTTATTATATTGTTACTTTATATAATTTATGCTATAAATATATGTAATAATGTTTTTTTTTCCAACGCAATAATTTTTGCTCACCCACCTCCTTTAAATGTGTTTTCCTTGTTCAAATTAATGGTAGCCTGGAAGAGATCGCTGCCTAGCGATAAGGCCGCCATTTGTACATACTTGCATCTGTTTGTTATTTTTCTGTGTTTTATGTAAATCTTGTGTGTGTGCAATAAAGTATTATCTATCTATCTATCTATCTATCTTGGTAGTTAACTAAAGTGTTAAATTTACATAACCTCAACAACAACATTTACACTGCCACTGCACTAAAACTAATATGGAATCCATCACACAGTCTATTGATCAGATGTTTGAAGTGTTTAACCACAGAATGGATGAGTTCCAAAAGGATCTCCAGACAATTTCAACAGCCCCAATGGGTAGCCCGTCTTCTAAATTAGCGTCTGACTTTACAGTCTTTCGCACATTTGTCTTGACATCACTACAGTGTCTACAGTCTGAGGTTATCCTCCTGAGTAACAAAACAAAAGTACCTACGACGGACGACCACGCTTCGAGTTGCCAAACACACAGCCAAACAACAATAATGAGTAATAAATTGTTTACAAAAAAAACAAGTTTTCCATTTTTCTGTATGAGTAGACAGAACTTCAAAACGCCACCTGCTACGGTTTATATTATGAACGATGGTTATAAAAATAAAAGTTATATTTGTTGGTGTAAACTATTTTATTGATCAATAATTTTGGAATTAACTGTCAACATTGATTACAATAAAACGCAGTTTTATTTTATTACACTATTGTTTTTTTTTATCAAAACATGTATTTGAAGTACCATATAATATTATGCTGATCCAAGCATTTTCACTCAAAACTAATATCACTAATGATTTGTAAAAGTAAATTATTTCAATATACATTTCATAACCAACAAGTAAGAATAATTATTATTATTCCTACCTACAACAACAAACCTAAAACACTATTTACTATGGGAAAATAACCAGGAAGGTGAAAAACATTATATTACCTATTATTTACGATTTCGACGCACTCGACTTTTAGTAAAATATAGTAGGTAAACATAATATTATGGTTTTGATTTTTGCTACTAGTATAAGAAAACTGCGTGTTCAAACTACTTGTTTGTCTGTCTGAAAATTCGGAAGTACTTTGGTAGTTTACCGATTTATAATAATATTGTATATATCGTTGTTTAAAAAATATTCAAACACAATAAAATATGATATACTGATTTATCACTGGTTTCAGTGATGAACTGATGAGTCAATGTTAGCCACTATACTTTCGTCATACGTGTGTATGATTGATGTGATTTGCAACGTGGTGATATTTCAGAAAAATCACGGGTCAAATTGTCCCACCGAAAATATAACTGCGTTATAAGAATAACTATACCTACGATAAATTATACATAATACAATATAGTCTCAAATGCATACTAGTGAAATATTTTATTTGAATCAATAAAATAAAAAAAAATAAAAAATAATAATAATACAAAAATAAATTCACAACACAAGAAAATCCGCGCGCAAATCATAGCGCGTGACAATGAAATCAAGAACTTTCGAGCCGACGCGACGCGGACGACGAAGGAGCCTAACAAAAGTACCTACAATCATAGGCGGCTCGTGACAAAATTGTATGGCCGTGTTCACTTGAAATAAAACAACGAAAATAGGTACCTACAATAGCGTTAGCAGTACAAAAAAAATGAGCACCACATTATAAATGTCTATTTATACACTAAAAATTATAGAGTATTTCAAAACGAATTCAATTATTATTTAGCAATAATTAGAAAATCCCCGAATTTGCATTCGTGATCGTATTCATAGTGTTTGTCTACACTAATATTATAAAGAGGAAAACTTTGTTTGTTTGTTTGATTGTAATGAATAGGCTCATAAACTACTGGACATTTTACCAATGTTTGCAAGTTTGTGATTACTTTGATAGTTTACCGATTTATAATAATTGTATACTTATATCATTGTTTAAAAATATTCAAACACAATATGATATAGGTACTGATTTATCACTGGTTTCAGTGATGAACTGATGAGTCAATGTTAGCCACAATACTAATCACTTTCGTCATACATGTGTATGAACTATGATTGATGTGATTTGCAATGTGGTGAAATTTCATAAAAATCACGGGCCAATTTTTTGTTTTGAATCCCACCGAAAATACATATATTACTAATTGCGTTATTAGAATAATTAATTACTATACCCACGATCAATTATTACAATTTACAATATAGTCTCAAATGCATACTAGAGAAATATTGCAATTTGAATCAATTAAAATGCATAGCATACAAAATTAAATTCACAACACAAGAAATTCCGCGCGCAAATCATAGCGCGTGTCAATGAAATCAAGAATGTAATTTTATATCAAGCCGACGCGACGCGACGACGACGCCGAACTAAAGTAGTACCTACAGTACCATTTACCTTCAGTGTACAATACAGTTTACAGACCTACGACCGACGGACGAACAATAATGAGTAATAAATTGTTTACAAAAAAAAACATAGTTTCTAAGGTCATTGGTTTTATTTTATTTTATTGTTATTTTCTTTGAACGATTGGAAATGAAATTACTCAATTTTTACACAGAACTTTGATTTATTAGAATTATGCTCATTATGTATAAGATAACGAACGCGAATGCACGACATCTAGCGTCAATGTCTAAACATCGCCTTTCGTTTAGACATTGACGCGCTAGATCTGTAATAAGTATATAGTCTATGCGCTAGATGTCGTGCTTTATGTCGTGTTTCGCTTGGCAAAAGTCACGCACACTACTGTAGAAGTGTCAAATTTTTCCGGTATTTTACTGTTGTTTTTCTAAGTAAATATTGTAAATTATTGATTAAAAAGGTCGAACGCGCACACATTTCATTATAGAGAAGTGATAAAATGATTAGTTTTAAAGAAATAGTGTCTGTGTTAAGTGTTTAGAGGTAATCAAAAATGTATGGAGGGACGGTCGGTACATCCACCTTAAAAAAAATTGTTCAAACTAACATGCACAGGGTCGTCGAGGTCAAACCCGCAATGGTTTAGGTCTGTGGCCGAACACACTGACGTACAGTCGCTTTTCACTACGCTAGAAATAATCACATTATCATTAAAGTTGTATTTCTTTAATTAAGAAAAATCCGAAGCGAAATTTGTTACCGGCTACAAACAACAACAAAAATTGTCCATCAAAGTAACTACCAATGTACTTTTTGTATTAAATTATAGCCAAGTAGAGTTGAAAATCAATGTCGTATATTGAAAGTAGTAGATTTTGTTGCCACGATTTATGACGTTATACAAACCTGTGTATAACGACATTATTCCGATTGTGAGGCGCGATGTCGAGCGCGGCGCCGCGCGCGGTCTGCAGCCGCCGCCGCTCCGACACCGCACTCGTGTACACCGTCTGACAGACAAATCAAATTTGGTACATTATTTTAAAATCTGAACGGAAACCATAGTCTTTTTCATAGTATTTTTTCCAGTATGGGAAAGTGAGGGCGTTAAGAAAATGGAAATACACTGGGTGTGTACACCCACACTCTTGGGTGGTTTGCGCTTAACAGCACAACTACTAACATAGTTATAGACTTTACTAACAAAATATAGATGTATAATCTGAATTAAAGAAAATAACAGATTTAAAAACGAATAAACATGGCTCATCTTTGGCATAATATTATTGAGGAATGACATGGAGTAGTACGTAAGTAGGCTTAATTAATACATTGTTTTCCCACAAACAACTTACTTGTATCGTTGGGGATAAACTCCTTACGACTTTTGTGTCGGGGTCAGTTGCGACGAATTTGTCGCACACCGACACGGACGCGGATGAGGGCGGGCGGCGAGCGAGGGGGGTTGCAGGGGACAACTAATACAACAGTTATCGAAATGCCAGTAAAATCAAAGTAAATGTTTCATTGTATGAAGGTTATCTTTTAAAGATCATAGCCAAAATAGGTATGTCATGCATCATAAATAAATCATCTTTGACCTAAGTATGTGAAATCAAATCATACAAAACGTTGTTAAAATTTTAAAAATAATTAATTAATAATATTTGACTTACCTGCCGGCGCGCTGCGAATGCGCGACCCAGTTCATCCAGCTTTGTCATTATGATCTTGTATGTTCTGCACGAGTCTGACTGAAAGATTGAACTTTCAGACAAGTAAAATATTTACCGATTTAATTAATTAATGGATATTATTTACCAATTATTATTATAATGACAAACATACTTTAGCTCTAAGTAAATTATTTTAAAAGGCCCACTGCTTTATGGAAGTTAGGAACCCATTTTTGTCTTATTATCTTTGTTTTTAAAAATTAAGGAACGTGGCGCTACATTTCATTAAGGGGCCTTAGACCGAAATTCATGTTTCTAAATCATGTTTTTTTCAGAGAAATCATCATATTTAAAATCCTAAAAAAATATATAGTACAGATAAACGTTTGATCTAGTGGAATTTTTGGATAGAAACACAATATTAAATATTTAACTCGATAAAAAAAAAATCAGAAGTAGCATCGATTTTGAAAGCATTTTCAGTTTTATGCGAATTAGGGAAACGCTATTTTTATGAAAATTTTACATTTCATTTACTAATCAGGTTTTACAGTAAAATTTTTGGATAGATTTATAATTTAGCCCTTATTTTTTTTTATATAAAATAAAATACGTAAAATGCGACTCGCGCGAACCACGCCAGTGCCGCCAAAGTCCAACCGGACGCCATCGAGGGAGGACCTGTGCTAGTTTTGCTCCCGACCACGTTGTAGTCGCCGCTCGTATAATTAGAACCGAGCGGCAAGTACAACGGCGAGCACCCCACAATATAAATAAATCAGTAGTTTGATTTTATTACCTATCCTAGGATTGTTGGTGTAAATAAATTAACTTCTTATTCTATACTATTAAACGAGCAATATTTGCATATTTATATATTTGTTTGTAAATACAGTGTGGAAATTTTCGATGGGCCCTGGGTGAAAGTACTAGAAATACTGGAGATAGCAAATTTTGCTGAAAGGAAACATTCCTTTATTTTTAAAAAGAAATAGAACTGCATTCAAAGATTTTCAAAAATTCATTTTCTTCGACCGGGAATCGAAAGAACTAAAAATGTAAAAAAATAAAATTTTCTATTTTATTCTTCAATTCAACACAAGTTTCATATTACAATTATTTGTAACTAGCTTTCCGCCTGCGGCTTCGCCCGCGTTTTCAAAGAAAAACCCGCATAGTTCCCGTTCCCGTGGGATTTCCGGGATAAAACCTATATTACTCGTGGTCCGTGGATAATGTAGCTTTCGAATGGTGAAAGAATTTTTAAAATCGGTCCGTAAGTTTATGAGCCTATTCATTACAATCAAACAAACAAACAAACAAAGTTTTCTTCTTTATAATATTAGTGTAGATTTAAAATTATGTTTTAAAAATTACCTTGCCTGAGATCCTCTTTTTTATGGGTTGTTGAATAGGAATAGCGGCAAAGTTTTGAAGTACTAGTAGGAAGACTATTATGATGTTGGTTGATCTGTATGAGTATGACAAATATTATTTTTATGAAACAACAATCCAAGATGGCGCCGACGAAAATTTGACTTTTTTTCGTGATGGGTGTCATTTTCATGGTTTTTGGGGTAGCTATTAACGAATATGAGGTCAAAACTATAATCCAAGATGGCGCCGACGAAAATTTTACATCTTTTCGTCATGGATGTCATTTTCATGGTTTTTGAGGTAGCTATTAACCAATATGAGGTCAAAACTAAAATCCAAGATGGCGCCGACGAAAAATTTGACATCTTTTCGTCACGGGTGTCATTTT
>CAJQZM010037322.1:0-20874 GCA_907164665.1 Colias nastes | reverse complement strand
CCTCATATTGGTTAATAGCTACCCCAAAAACCATGAAAATGACACCCGTGACGAAATTAAGTCAAATTTTCGTCGGCGCCATTTTGGATTTTAGATTTGACCTCATATTGATTAATAGCTACTCCAACTCTTTGAAAATGACACCCATGACGAAAATATTTCAAATTTTCGTCGGCGCCATCTTGGATTTTAGTTTTGACCTATATATATGACCTTTATAATATGGATAATCGCTACCCCAAAAACCACCGACATTTGCAAATGTGCTTGCTACTGAGGAAAAGTTCAGATTTAAAGATATCATAGGTAATGTGACGAATATAATTTATTTCATTCCGACCGTTTCTCGGAATAACATTCATTTACTAAGAAGGGTTTAATATATTGCCGGTAACATAATATTATGTATGATAATAATAATTAATAATTCATAAAAAAGTATTTTATACATTTCTTTAAAAGCTTCGATATTGTATGTACAATAATAAAATTCATTAATTGATTATTTTGCCTTTTTTATTTGTTTTACTTTTAATTATTATAACCAATATTTTCAGAAGAAAATAAATTAATGTACCTATCCAGAACGAGAGTTTCATTTTAAATTTTAAATGTATTTATGAAATAGACCAAAAAACCAGTAGCGTTCTATATGTTTACATGATGTTGATGCCACAATAAAAATGTTCGATTCCATGATATTTTTATTTCTAAGAGCAAAATATATTTTTACGAGAAATTAACAATAAATTATCTTTTATATAGTTTCTATCGATTTGAAAAATAAAATTAGATTTTTCGATTCCCAGTCGAAGCAAGTGAATTTTAGATAATCTTTGAATGTAGTTCTATTTTTTTTAAATAAAGGAATGTTTCCTTTCAGAAAAATTTGCTATCCCTAGTATTTTAAGTACTTTCCTTTCAGGGCACATCGAAAATTTCCACACTGTATGAATACAAACAAATATGTATATAAATATGCAAATATTGCTCGTTTAATGGTATAGGATAAGTAGTGAATTTATTTATCAACAACATTCCCACGATAGCAAATAAAATCGAACTACTGATTTATTTATACTGTGTCGTAATCGCCCGCCTTCTTAGGTCACCGGAGTTCATGTCGCGCCGGCTCCTGCGTAACGCGGGCGCGAGCCGTCTCAGTACCTAAAATGCCTAAATTGTCAGAATCAGGCGGCCTTAATTGTATAACAATATCCTACACTAAACTTCTCCTTCCTCCGATGGTCGTGAGAGCTCTGACTGGTGCTGGACACTTCGCTCGACTCGCTTCGCACCCGGGATCGCCCGCTGCGAACTAACACCATAAAAGTTAAATAAACATATTATCATAATATGTTACGGATTAGAATTTTAAAGAAAAGCACAATTCACTTTTATTTTATAAAACTTTTTTTATAGTTAATAAAAATCTTAAGAAAAAGAATTAAAAGTCGGAACAATTAGTTATTGTTCCGGCTTTTAATTCATTTTGTTACACATTTGGCACACACCATTCACTAATTATTATTACTATTAGTGAATGGTGTATTTCTTCATGTTTGTAGACTGTAAACACTCATTGAGAGAAAACATTGCTCACAAACAGTTACGGTAAAAGCTCTACATCGCGAAATTCGTCTTATGGCTGCAATGAAAACGCTCGAAAGTTGTCATACAGTGTCATAATTATTTTTATTTATGGTCCACTAAACAGAACTTATTATAAACTAATTACAACAACCAAAGTTACAACTATTACAAATCATGTTAAAGTTTAAAATTTAAATTCTTCTAGAAGTTTGTGTGTTAACTTGTACAGTTTATTAAAGACGGTGTAATGATTTTGACTTGAAAATACCTAATCAAAGAGTCGGATTATTTTTATATTTTCACAACTATTACCCGGACGCTTTGCTCGCTCGCGCTCAGTAGGCCTTTCACGTCCCCGCTCAGTCTGGTCCGTTCGCTCAGAGCGCTCCCGCTCCAACTGAGCGAGTCGCTCCGGCTGAGCGAGCCGCTCACACAGCTGCGCCACGCGCGAGATCTGTTCCTGTTGCTCACGGAGCGCGCGCTCGCAGACCGCTTTGAACTCGCGTATGGATGATGATGAGAGGCGGCTTGATTCACGAGGCCGTAACTCGGGACGTCTATAGTAAAGGGTTAAAAAGGCGAATAGCAGTAGTTCTTAAAATATAAGAAGAAAATAAGCCTTTACCATGTTTTATATGATTATGAAACAATATAAACCACAAAACATATAGCAATGCAGTCTTAGTGGGCTTTCAATCGAATCTAAAATGTGCATTTCTAAAAGCTATATCAACTAAAGTACATCTAACAGCACAAACGTGTGTTTATATAAAGAGATCTCATTACTGGGACACTGGATAATACTTTCTTACACTCCATGTATAATTCCATTGTACAATATTACTATCCCGCGTTTTACACCTATAGTATACAAACATACACACCTACTAAGCCGTTGCTTGCGGCGCACATAGCTGCCGTCGGACACGCCGCTGTCGTGCGAGAAGCGCTTGTGCGCGCGCGGGCGGAGCGGCGCGTCCGAGCCGCTGCTGCTGCCCGCCGCACCCCCCGCACCCACAGCACCCCGCCCAGCGTCCACCACCAGGCGCTCGCCTCTGTTGTCACTTACATGTTTAATGAGATATGCCATATTGCTTGTACGGGCTAGCCGTACATCCTGACTCAGCGCTTTACACGATCCTATTTCATTACGGTAAAAACAACATATTTACCGAGTCAGTCTGCGTTCGCTCTAAAGCGCTCGGGGTGTATGCGCTATAATATCATTATCAACTATCAATTATTATTATCAAATATCATTAATCAAATCATCATAATATCATAATAATATTATCATTAGTTTATAGTATTCAAAATCAGTAAAGTTAGAAAAAAATTAGTAAAGTGATCAAAAGCAATAACTAGTTTTCTATCAATATTAAACTATCAATCTTTCAACTTCCAGGATGTACGGCTAGCCCGTACATTGCTTAACTCAATTATAGGCTACTAAATTTTATTCGTAGCTTCGTAAGGTCAGAAAATTCACATGAGAATGAGTTGTTTCACCAAAATATAATATATTTAATACAAAATTAGATAGATACAAAAATTATACATTTAATTGCGAGTGTGTTTGTTTATTTTTCTTGCACGTCACAACGAACTAACGATGCGATGATTTTTAGATAAAAAGTAAGTTAGGTATATAGGCTATTTCATCATATTCCTATGAAGATTTTTTTTGATGCTTACTTTAGCCATCCCAAAAATAGATAGCGCTCTACTACTCATTTACTATCAGTCTATGACCGCCTAGTAAGTGTATAGGAAGCTTGTGTCACTGGCACAAGTTCTATTCTAATCTCTACCTTTTAGTTATTTTTACTATAACCTGCGTCCGACGGAAGGCCGTACAGCAGCGCGCATGTAGCGGTCCAAGTCTATGATGTCGTTGGCCGCGCCTTCCGCGCCCGCACCGCCCGACACTGATGACGTCACTGACATCTGCGGGCAGACACTGCTGAGACTGATAAAGCGTTTATACTGATTTGTACGACCCGTACTCTATCATCAACACAAAAAGTACCATACAACATTATATCAGATTTTTTTAATGCACTCCTACAATATAGTAATATTATAGTATAATCAAATAAAATCGTCATAGAAAGGAAGAGCGATTACTTCTACTAAATGAGCCGGTGCATTTACATCAAACGAGCGAATGCTCATTCTCATTTAAATTATTTTTATGTAAACAGACGTAGAGCATTATTTCGTTGTTCTTAGTGCATTCGAAAAGATTCTATGCAATGTTCTAATACTGAACAACACTCAATACGAGTTTTCGTTTACACTAAAAGATCACGAAGCTCTTGCTCTAGCTCTAGCTTTAGGTTCGTTTGATGTAAATACACCGAGAGAAGAGCATAATCATGTTAGGTACAGGTTTTTTCAAATAGCATGTAGATAATAAATTCGACTAAATTGCCGTATACTAAACAAAACAGTATATTGAAAATGAACATTATCTCTTACTATAAAATGCAATATTATTTCGCACACATTACAAAGCTCTATATAATTTTCTCAGTATTGAAACTCCAACGAATATCTGGTAATTAATCTACAAGCAACTCGTGAAATTTTGTCTACTAATAAAACAATGCATTATTTCAGTTTTGAAATATTTTAACTGATACTCCTAAAGATTTTGAATATTTCCGCTACGGTTAGATACTGCTGCACTTTTATCTGTGTAAATACCTATAAGGCCTTTCACGATAAATGGACAATATGTACATTATATTTTTAGCTTGAAACACGAATTGTTGCGATAAACTTTTCTGCTTTATTCAGAAGGTTACCTGATATTGGTGGTGGAGAACGACAGAGCCAAAGCGTTACTCTCCTGACTGCATCATTCCCGCTATGTGACTGTCACATGTGTTTGATGTCAATCAAAGTTGAACATAAAGAAGATTTAAATATTTATGGTCTGAGATAACTCTCTAAGAGTTAAGAGAGAACAGATGACTAGAAATTATAACTAGCTGTGCCCCGGGGTTTTACCCGCATTGCTCCGCTCTTATTGCTCTTAGCATGATGATAATAATATAGAGCCTTCCTCGATAAATGGGCTATCTAACACTGAAAGAACTTTTTCAAATCAGTCCCAGTAGTTCCTGAGATTGGTGCGTACAAATAAACAAACTTTTAATGTTTATACCTAATATAAGTAAAGATTTTGTGAAAATTTTAAAGTGTATTTAGACAATTTGCGCGATCTTATTTATCAATCTGCTATCTTTCAAAGCGAAAAATTAATGCTGTGATAGACCTACATATTTAATGTTTTCCAGTGTATGGTATAGCTACATTCTTCTCCATTTTACAAGCCTTAAACATTAATTTAAAACCGGTGTGTCGTATGTAGATACACTACATGTGATTACGCCTACATATTTGACTGATTACTTTCTTTTATAATAAGTAGTTGATCTGCATTTTGTGACATGCCTATCAATACATAGCTTTTCCTTTATTAATCCTAATGGGATTCGAACCCAGGACCATTTGGATCTACGATCACAACCATTGTATCAATCAGATGTTCGAATTATGCATGTTATCGTAAAATTGTAAACACCGTTAGATTTAAATCTTGCGGGATTGATTATAGAATGCGTTCAAATTGTAAACAAATTTTACGAATAAGGTACTTAAACTTTTTTGACAGTTTACAATCTCGTGAATTAAGATTATAATTTAACAGTTTTTACAATCTTACGGCGACATCTTAATAAGGGTAAGGAATAAGGATAAAAAATAAAAGTCGTTTGGCAAGTTATTTGTATTATTCTCGATAATATTAACATTACAATTAATTTGTTCATAGCTATACATATTGCGCTATACATATTTATACAATGTGTACTTTCCGAGTATTTAGCCTCATTTCAATTATTTACCATAACGTTGTCTCTTTCACTCATTATTATAGATAATAATATATGCTTTGCTAGAGCGAGATAGATTTATTAACATCTTTTTTACGAGTGAAAGAGATAAAATTATGTTTCTAAATCGTTACATTTGGCTTGTCAATTGATTATTATTTGTGTTGAGCTTAATTTTCTAAGCCATTTGCAAGAAAGAGATGCACGTATAGAATCAAAAAAGTACGAGCAAGATAGCATATCTAAAAGATCGCATGCAGTGTAGTTAAAAAAACTTTGTTGACGTCACAAGTCAGCTGTAAGGACATCTTTTTTTTAGAAAATAAACAACAGTGATACATTTTATTATAATGAGGGTATATTCATAAATTTCATACTTATAGAAGTTATTCTGTAAAGAAATACGAAAAGTACTATACAGTGCTTTGGATTAATTATAGGTTTTTGTCATTCTAATATTTCCTATATAAATCTGTTAAAAACTTTAAAGAGCACAATTAGAATTATTAAAAGGTAGTTTTTACTCCAAAGCACTTTAATTAATAACAGAAAATATGAAAAATCTAATAAAGTAACAATCTAATACAATTAATTTTTACCGTAATCACCCCTATTTGGCCTACAAGCATATTGCACTAAAAAACAAAAACTGTACATCAGGATGGATTCACACTTATATAGAAAAAAACATTATTTTTTAAAACTAACATTAACTAGGCGGTGAGCTAATTTTTTATTTAGTTTTCGCAATTTATTAGGAACTAGTGAAAAGCTGCTTTTATTTTATTATTATTTTTATTTTAATATTGTTATTATTTATAAAAATACATTTGTATTTACACGAAGCCTCATTTACAATTTAAATGTGATGTATCGAATAGTCGTCTCACTCTAACTTACTTGAATGTAATGTGTGCGAGCGAGATAGCACGACAATGGCCTAACAAAGGCATATTACATTATATTTTGTGATTTTTCACTTTTAATTAAAAAAAATCCTTGAATGAAATGTTTCTTTCTTTCTTTCTATATTTAAGAGGTATGATGGCTGATAAAATTTTGAGCGGGATATATCCTAGATATCATCTAATGCCTAGAAAAATCTAAAGGTTTGCTTCAGAGTCCTAAGCCACTAAAAAACAGAATTTAGATTAAATTTAAGTAATAATAATTGTTACTAAACTACAAAATGACATCTAATTAGTTATTATTACTTTACCCGAGTCTAATTTCCGCCAGTCTGAAGGTAAGCCCAATGATATTATAAGTTAAAAGTGTATGTAAATTATAAGCGAAATGTTGCTAATTAGCCACATTTGACTTCAGTTGTCTCTTTCACTCACGATAGTTGAATCATGCCATCTCACTGTGACGTATAATCGTGTGTGCGTTAGTGCCGTGTTTGAAGATCGAATGTTGTGTTGGTAACCTATCTATACCTTTTGACTACATAGTATAAAACAACGTGTGTGTCTATATGTATATATCTTTAAAACTACGCAACGGGTTTCGATGCGAATTTTTTAATAGATAGATTGGTTCTCGAAGAAGGTTTTAGTATATAATTTGTTAGGTTTTATACAACGTGGGAGAAACCGCGGGCGCAAAGCTTGTTACTTATAATATCATGGGGTAAGTTTATATTAAATAGAACATGAGTATTTAACTCATGTCTAGCTTATACGTAAATTCTTTTTCTTTATTTATTTTTAATTGCAATATTTTCTCGAGCAATATTTATACATATATATTTAGTAAATTGTATATTATATATTGAAGCTCTATGTCTCTAAATGGGGCAGGAAATTCGGGCCATATTTCAATAATAGCATAGTTTAAGTTCCTTCCTTCATTTATGTTAGCGATAATCATCATTTTAAAGTATGTTGAAAAAAATGAACAATAAAAAAAAACATTGTAATAAAGTGCTATTAAAATAATTAAGTAGTAAAAAAAGATTTAACAATTTTATAACATTATTTTTTAACAATTTTATAGGTTAAGTTCCTCATTAACGTAAAATCTCATGTAAAAATTTGTTTTAAACATCTGTATATTTCATATAATCATATAATACAGAGTTCAACTACAACAAAAATATATATCAAATTAATCAAATTTCATGGTACCAAATAAACATCAAATATTACATGTTTTTTAATAATTCTCTCACTTAATATTGTATTGATCGTCAAAATCACGAGTCAAAATTGATTAGTGCAAAGCCAGTAAAAATAACCTAATTTACACATGTGTACATATTTGAACATTAACTGTCAGTTTCACGACTTGCTGATAAACTCACTGATAGCCTATTCAACACTTTTCACATTATCATTTTCGAGTTTTATATTCTTCGCGCTTAAACAAAGAAGCAATTAGACAAAGTATATCTTATCTTATATTGTCATTTTAATCTGACAGATAAGCTAACCAGAACATATGTCAACAAGTTGTGAAACTGGCTATTAGCCACCTAAAGCGATCGCTATCACATAGTCACTATTCACACGAATTTCGACTTTATACACTCGTCCATAAGGTCACAAATAGCACTATCACATTCCTTTAGACGCTGTCACTTTAGTCCATTTTAGCCAACTAAAGACAATTATTAGCCGGTTTTAGCCAACTTAAGTGGGAATTGGCTAAAGTTTAGCCAACTTAAGTGAGTATCGGCTAACGTTTAGCCAACTAAGTGAGTATCGGCTAACATTTAGCCAACTTAAGTGAGTATTTGCTAACTCTCTTGTCACAATTGACGAATATTTAGCCAGTTACAGCTAAGGTTAGCCAGCTAAAGTCAGCTTTAGCAATATTTTAGCCAACTTTAGTCAGTAGTGGCCGTATGTCACTGGCTGTTCGCTAACTCGTCCATACGACATCTGAAACAACAAAACAATGGAACGTATTATTTTATATATTTTCTTTAAAATTCATACATTACTATTTATAAAATGAATGTAAACTAATATAACTAACAGTTAAAAAATACGTTTAATAGATTCAATTACAATAAAAATAAAACTGAGAACTACATGTACTTACATATAATGCAACTTTTTTTGTAATAAAAAATTATAGTTTTTTACCTGACGGCCATTTCAGCGACTTCCAAACTGGGATAATCCAATTCCTTCACCAGACACAGCACTGCGGAGAGCAGGTTCGAATTCTGAAATATACAAATAATATGTTTAAAATTAATATTATGATAAAAATTGTCATTAAGAACATTTGATTTGCTACTATATTATGATTAAAATTATAATTTTAATTTTATGATTTTGTTTCAATTGCTCCATATAAATCATCTTTATTTCCGTTTCCGTATATCGTACCGAACAAAATCAACACCAAAAATCAATTTAACCATTTAATGACACGCAACAAAGGGTCTACCAAAACAAATTAAACCCAGCTCACCCTAGCAACCGGTCTCCTCGTGAAGCCCCTCCTCTCCCCCATGACGGCGGACGGATATTCGCGTTCGCTTCGGTCGCTCCGTCTCGCTTCGCTTCGCTCGCTTCGTTCCGCGCGCTCGTTGCCGGAGCGCTCCCACTCGCGGACGGAGTGCGTGTCGCTTCTGGAGGTAACGCTGTTATTGCTATGCAGTTATATTAATAGGTAAAAAAATACTAGTAAAAATATTTGTAAAATTATGGTTCGCATATTCTAGAAAATCAAAGTTTTAAATAATTCGATAAAAAAAAATATTTCAAACATTATTATCGAAGTATAATCTGTATTTTACAAGAGGGAGTCTTATGAACATGCATTATGAGACTATAGTCGAGCCAATTTAATAGGCAACATTTGACGTCTATCAATTTTATCTTCGAAGAGAGGTAACCTGCTTAAAAACATCGATTAAATTGAATTAATCGATACGGACTTGGAACATTTGTCAATCGAACTTAAAACACATGTCAATTTTAAAATTCACCAGGCGAATCCCTGTCCCAGTAATATACTTTCATTCGTAAATTTAAGGAGCAAATTAAGACAAGTATAATACATAATTAAAAAAACACCACGCATTTATTAATTTATGGTGGTTTTTATTCACAAGTAATCAATGCATTCGATTCTAGATGTCAGATTACGATTTTTAGAGTAACGTCTCTGGTATTTAAAAAGAAAAAAGGTTTATTGACACAAAATTGTAGCGACGTCAGTTCTTTAAATCAGAAATTGTTTATTATGTTTAGAATGGTTTATCAGTAAAATCAAATCTTAAAATTACTTGTATCGGTCATTATTATTATAAATATGTAATCGTAATTGAAAAAAGTTAAGCAAATATGCAGTTCTAACAAAACGAAATATCATGTTATTCTATGTCGTCGTTACTAGGTTACGTTGTTGAATTTTGTTGAACTGTCAAATGTTGCCTATTAAATTGGCTCTACTATAATATTCTATCCAGGCAATATTCCTATACATACTTATTTGTGTAAAAGTGTTTGTGTACGTAGTGCAGCATAAATGTGTATGCAAGTTTTTTGCGGTGTGTGTCTATGTTTTTTCGTGTGTCTGTATATGTTTCTGTCAGTTTGTATGTATGTATATCTCACCGGTCGGACCGCTCGTTGGGCTCGTGCGACGCGAACTGCCGCCACTCGCCGTTGCTGTTCGAGTACGCGTAGTCCTATAATATAATAACATATCATTTTAAGTGCATTTGATAGAGATAGCTTTATGTACGAGAGATTTTTAAATTTGTTGATCTTGTTCATAAAACAATAAAGCATAGGTTATTAAAATTCTGACAGATCGGGTACATAGTCAATTTTAAAAAGTGTAGAATACGTAGCAATAAGCCCCGCTTTTTTAGCGAGAAAAGTAGCAAATCCAATTGTAAACATGTCACAAAATGTAAAACATAACGAAGCAATGATTAGAAAAATATTAAAAACAGCAAAATACATGATATTGTTATGTGCAATTTCAATAGTACATAATGTTCAAAACGTAACAAATATTATTTTAAAAACAAATAGCATGTAAATGTATATGTCGGCGCAACGACGTTATACGACTACCCTCAAACTACTAAATAATTATAACTAGCTAAAATTTACTTTGATCTTTTTAAATAAGTGGTTGATTAATGTAATGAAATAATTAAATTAACGAAATAATTAATGTTTGTTAAAAATGATAAAAATTCATTTTAAAAATTCGAGTGGCAACACTCAAATTAATTCTTGTGAGTCATGGTTTGCTTTAAATACGAGCGCCCGACGGCACAGAACACATTCACGAATCACGCGCCGGCCGTCGGAGCGTTCGGAGCTCTCTCTATAATTTCGACGTGGATAAAAAGGGCAGTAAAATACCTACGGGCGTTCTACTTCGAGTATGAGCGCCTGCTCTGATGATGGTGACGTCAGAATTGCTGACGTCACTCTTTTTAAAAATGGCCTTGGGCCCCTTCTTCCGTCATATATAATTTTTATAAATAAATAAAGCGCACCTTAACACTATGCGCGGACACAGAATGCCGTAGAGACGCCGCGTCGGGCGAGCGGGGACCTCGGGGCTGTAAACATATTAATATATTTTAATACTAAATATTTTATTACTCAGGGTAGTATTGGCTACCTAGTAATAAAAATGCATGTGAGGTTTTATTCCTGTTTCAGGATACATTTTACATCTGGCTGGAAGGACCACTAAATTTACTTTTTTCTTAAAAGTAATATTTTGTTCGCTACGTATTGAGATAAGAATACAAAACTTACAGACGTACATAAAAAAATACACAACTAATACTATAAGAACACTATAGATCCGGTTCGAAGGACCAATACATGTAGCACATCGTGTTACCTATATACACTTAAGACGATATATGTATGTTGAAACGCGAATAAAAATTCAAACATTTTTTGTGTTTTTTCTCAGGAGTATTTGAAATTTTTTTAGGAAAAAAATCTAAAATAATCAAAATTCAAACCTGAGGTAAACACGAACTTTTTAATTTTAACTTTCATCTATTTAAATACAATTTATACACAATATTTCAAATATTTATAAATTGAATTTTAATTATTATATAATCACCTCATAGTGCGAGGAAGTCATGGCGGGGTGTTCGTACCGCTCGTCGTCCGGCGACGCGGCCCGTCCTAGCGGCGACAGCGGACACTACACACATACATACATGTTATATCTATACTAATATTATAAAGCTGAAGAGTTTGTTTGTTAGAACGCGCTTATCTCAGGAACTACTGGTTCGATTTGAAAAATTCTTTCGGTGTTAGCCCATTTATCGAGGAAGGCTATATGCTATATATCATGACGCTAAGACCAACACGAGTGAAGTACTGCGGGTAAAACCGCAGGGCACAGCTAGTTTATTTATACTTATAGTGAACAAGTCACATAAGTTAATGAAGCCAAGTAGGTAATGTAAAGAAAAACCAATATTATTCTGTTGTACTCAAAAGAAAAGAAATAACGCTAGAGATCAGTATGTTGAATAGCAAAGACTTCGTACTAAAATTAAATGTTCAACAATCATTTCCCTGGGAAAATGTAATAGTAAATAATTCATTCAATACGCTTTGAAAATGCAGTTTAGTAAAATAATACAGTTTAATCACATCACACTAATTTTACGAACTATTGTTATTCGCCAATACAAAAGACGACAAAAAAGAAGCATATACAAATTACAATAAGATAAAAACAAGAATTTTTCCAACTTCATCAAACAAATCCCCCGCGCATACAACCATCTCGCTCACACCCCCCAACCCCCCGCTCTACCCGTCCCGCTCACCTGCACTACGGTCGGCGACCGCGGCTCGGGCACTTCTTCCACAGACCCGTCGCTGTTGTGCACCTTGTTACACACACACGTGTTAGTCACATTGCGGTTGCTATGGTTACGGCACTAATATTGAACATTCCAGAAAGATCGTTAAGACCACAGAACAGTAAAGTAGATAGAAGTGTGATGTGGGCGTGGCCCACGTGTCACTTGTAAGGTAAGATCACCTAACTTGCTCTCAGTTGTGCGCAGAAAAATATTCGGGTCGGTTGTCACCTGTCAAACCTTTTTTCCATATTTATTCATTAATTAGGACGTGTTGTTCGGTATTAGAGTGCAAAAATGATAGCAGACGAAATAATATCAGCAATGGAGGCATTTCATACCATCGGTAAGTCTTATTTTTATTTATTTTACATATAATATTTTATGTTATAACTTCGCTTGTAATTTGTCAAAATTGTATACAAATATCTAGACAAAATGAACCTTAATCCGTAAGAAATTAGTACTATTATAGATTGAACAGCAAACAAGACTTTCTGGAATATTATTGCAATAAACAAACGAATGTCGCTTTAGTGATGCTTGTGGCGCATATCGACAGTATCGATACTTTAGAAAAGACAAACATTATAAATATTAAATTTTATTTTATTTTTCCTTAGCTTTCATTTGTCCAATTTATTTATAGATTTCCCAAAGTGGCTAATTTAAAAGAGAAATGGATAAATGCAACGTGACGAGTTAACTGGATGCCGAACAGCACTAAGCGGTCTAACAAAGGCCACCGATACAGCAAACCTACGGCAGTTCCAAGATTTAAAATAATGCATATTTTCTGTTTGTATTTTGTAAATATAGATTAATACTATTCTATTCCGATTTTTATTTAATAATAATAATATAAAAAGACGTACTTAGTAGTAATAAACATACTCCAAAATGTGACACATTATACTATACTCATATAATAGAAAGAAAAAAAAAATACACAAAAAATATTTATTTGTGAATTATCGATAACAAGGCTGACATCCCTCAGGGCATAGCATCAGATAAATATCAAGTTAATGTCATTAATGTTGAGTGACACAAATTTCAACCTTATCTTTATGTGTTGAGGTTCAAAGTTATATCTATCGAAAACTAACGCCCTCTGTTGTGGAGTAGCTGAATGTTTTCGAATTTGGAATTTCTGTGCAATGAGAAACAAAACAGCTAATATACCTAGGGATGTTATACTAAAATAAACCGTAACATGGTGCGTTAGTTTACATATTGAAATGCTGAATTTATAACCTAAGTCAGTTTTTACTCAAATTAAGCTGTCCAATCAAAGGCATAGATTACTTGTAGTGTACTGTATAACTATCGGTTTAAATGTGTGGGTTTGGCGACACTGGTTTTCATAGTAATTATGACATTATAGCACTTCTATTTGTTTTTAATGTTCTGTGGTTAAGACAATATAATATATTTTTGAATATTTTAAGGTATCTTTCTCATTGCACATTTAATAACTCGTTTTTTAGTAATAAAACAAACAGACAAGCCATGAAACACAAAACAAAAAATCAATCGTAAGTTTTAATAGCAAAATGGTTATGCACAAGTTATTATCATTAGAATAAAAATGATATCGAAACATTTATTCGTATATTATTTTGATATAGTATTTTATACGAATGTTTGTATAGATGAGTGCTGTTTGTGTAAAGTGAAGCTCTTAAAGTGTTTGCATGTGTATGGAAATGTATACGTGCTGTGTAAATGTATTCGAGTGCGTGTATTTTTGTACGCAAAATTATAATAATTGTTTTCGTGTGTGTGTGTGTATGAGTATAATATGTATTCTGTTCATGTCTACGTGTGTGTGTCTATACACGTGTACGTTGTGTATGTATGTATGTATGTATGTATGTTTGTATACCTGTTCGAGCCGCTGGTTCCGGTAGAACTGGTCGGGCTCGCGCTCCGGGCTCGACTCGCACGAGCGCTGGCTCCGGCACTGGCTGTATGTGTCGTGCTGGAAGATAGTATTATTTGTCTTTATCTATACTTGTTTATATTATATAGCTGAAGAGTTTGTTTATGTGATAAGTTCATGATCCCTGTTGCTATAGGCTATAGTATAGATATTATATAATATATATTGTATACCACGGGCGAAGCCAGGGTGGACGGCTATATTTATATATTTTTATTGTTCCTGATTAGAAGCTGTGGCCACGCCGTTTCAAACACGGGCACATTCTATTTATATACCTAGCTAATGTGTTATTCCAGTAAATAAGCTACACCACTGCCAGGTATCACCAAAATCAGTTCAGCGGTTTTCACGTGAAAGAGTAACAAACATGCACTCTTACCTGCTGGGGATATCCTTCATCATCAGAGTCCGGTATGTGCACGCCGCGACGCATCGCCTCTTGTACCTGAAAATATACAAAACTTTAATAAGAACTAGTTTTTATTACATTTATTTCTTGAGTTTTGTAATAATATTATTTCCAAAGTTTATTGTATTGTAAGAGGTAACAATTATTTTTGTGGATGAATAGTTGTCACTATTTCCTGTCAGAAAATGCTTAGCTGTCGCTATACTATAAAATGCCGCTTTCCTTTGAATCGTGGCGCATTCGTACGAATCGTGCCAATAAGGCGCTCGGACGTTGTTTATACGACGTTTGACCCAACTACCCTCACTTTGTTAATAGTCGTTGACTTGCTGTGATTTGTTATCAACAGACTACATCAATTAGGCAGTTGTGTAGAATCGCAGAACATTCTTCTTATTACGTTCCAATTAATATCGATCCCAGCCCCGTGTACTTTTCTAAAAATATATATATATTTATTTTTTTATGTCAGAGCAAGCAAAGGAGCAGATGGGCCACCTGATGTTAAGTGGTCACCACCGCCCATAAACACTTGTAACACTAGAAGTGTTACAGGTGCTTTGCCGGCCTTTTATGGACAAATAAGCTCTTTTCTTGAAGGTCCCAATGTCGTAGTTGTAGAAAAAAATAATTATTAATGTTGTTGTTGTTTTTTAGTGACTAGAGAATAATAGTAATTAAGATAAACCAACCTCTTCAGGATGTACAGCCACATTGTCCAACTTCTCCAGATTTGGTAGATTCCTTAGCACCGTCATCCTGTACCTGCAATTGTAATTATAGTTTTTAAAACATTGATCGAGCATATTTTGAAAAATTCAAATTCAAATTACATTTATTTGCAAGAATGCAGTTACAAATATAGGTGTTGTTAATACAATTTTATAGCGCTAATACATTCTACCCACTATCTGGGTGTGCAAATATTTAAACAGAAATAAGTTAAATTAAATTTGATAATGTCTCAAATCCCAAAATTACTGGACATTATGACACGTGTGACCAATATTATGGCAACTTTGTTTACATAGATAAGTTTTACTAAAATTATGACTTAACTTCTGTAATCGGACCAGTTATTTTTGAGATTTGCGCGTTCAAACAAACAACATTCTCTATCGTATAAATATTATTTTGTTCTATGTTTTTTATATCTTTTACTAGCTGCGCTTTGCGGTTTCACCCACGTGGCTCCGCTCCTGTTGGTCTTAGCGTAATCATTTCGGTGTTAGATATCCCATTTATAGCCTTCCTCGATAAATGGGATATCTAACACCGAAATCATTTTTCAAATCGGACCACTAGTTCCTGAGATAAGCGCGTTCAAACAAACATACTCTTCAGCTTTATAATATTAAGTATAGATGTGTTCTTAATTCTTATACTGTTTATATGCTGTATGGCTAGTGAGTCATAGATAATTTCCTACATCTCTACTCACTCGGGATGCAGGGTGCACGGGTTCTCGACCAGCCACAGGCTGGTGAGGTCGGGCAAGTGCCGCAGGTGTCTGATCTCCGCCAGGTCGCGGATCTCGTTCTTGCGCACGTAGAGCTCGCGCAGCCGCCGGCACGCCGCGAAGTCGCCCAGCGTGCGTATCTTGTTTATACTGGAATTGTTGTTAAATCACATTATTACTCACTATAATATAGTTATAGTTCAGATTAATGTCAAATTTTACAATAACATTGATTTTAAAAGTGACTGCTGTTCAAGTTAGACCGGCTACTCACATACTACAGCAGGGGAAATTTTGGAATTGCACACTTAATTGGCTCCTTAATTGTATTGTGTATAGGCAAGCAGGCGCAAGTCAGAGAACAGAAAAATTGCTCCGACCGCCATCCAACCGAGATTGTTCCAATATTGCCTCTGCGGCACGTTCGTGAGTAGCTGGCTTTATAGTGTCAAATTTAAATAACAGTGATTTTTACAGTGACTGCTGTTCAAGTTATCAAATTCGCAAATCAATTAACATTTTTTTTTATGCTGATGACACTTATTTAACATTAACCATAGCTTTAACCGGTGACACACGAGCGGTTATAGTTATTGTTAAAATTATGACGTCCTCCATAAATTTTTTGTCAAATCGTGCAACTCATATTTTCCCTAACTGTCACTTTAACATGTTTGTTATTGCTAAAGTAACATGGTGCAAGGATTTTGGTAAATTCTAAAGGATATAAAATAATTTCTATTGTTCGTTACCATGCCGTAACAAGTTGTGAGTAAAGCAACACTCGACTTCATGCCTGTTATCATGTATTGGTGTCTGCTTAGTGTTTTGTAAGTTGTTACTTGTTCTATTTAAATACATAAATAAATTACCTAGATTACATATACACCTGGTATATAAACCTGGATTGGCAATTGAAAAAGCGATTGAAATATTCATATAACCCCGACAGAAAAGCGCATAGATGACGTAAAGGGTCTAGGGTAGTAGTAATCATAGGGCTGGATAGGGATCATTTAATTGTTCAAAATTCAAAATTCAAAAAATTCAAAATTCAAAATTCAAAAATTATTTATTGTGAGTCACAGGTATTTCATCATAGGTTCATTCCATTCTTCTTTTCATATTTCCCACATTTTAAAATTTATTCTAAGCTTATTACCATTTTAATTCTCTCAAAGAAACCACGCACTGTCATCCTTGAAAACGTCACAAAGAGCTTTTCCACCATCACGGTGACCGCGTGGGAAGTGCTGACGTCACCACTCATTAAATACGACCTTTGGTGTATCGGCGTCGTTCGATGTCCGTCATTTATGTTCAAAGGAGTGTTCCGTGTTTATTTAACATAGCTAGAGTGGATTATGAGTATCTTTGTAATATTTATTGATGATTTGCTGCGCTTCGCGGTTTCACCCCCGTGGCTCCGCTGCTGTTGGTCGTAGCGTAATGATATATAGCCTATATCCTTCCTCGATAAATGGGCTATTTCAAATCGGAATTTCACCGAAAGAATTTCAAATCGGACCAGTAGTTCCTGAGATTAGCGCGTTCATACAAACAAACAAACTCTACAGCTTTATGATATTATATTTATAATAGTAGAGACAGAGAGAGAGTGTAAATTACGTAATACGTTCAACAATCCTGCTACTAATGAGGGACCTCAATACAGTATAACTTTATAAATATATCTACCCTCAAAACCTAATACCTAATTGCTATACATTTTGCCAAATTGCTTTCAAGAAAAGCCTTGTCAGAGAAATTTGATTATATCAATAGGTTCTCACCAAAATCAACAACACATGAACAAAATCATATTGTACCAATACCAACTAATGATAGGCATGAATTGCAAGTTAGCACTTTCCACGACCGCGGCTGGTGAAAGCATTTGCGGATACTCTGTGGTCAACACAAGATTTTTTTAATGCACATTCAATATGCAAATATTTGTAGTTGACCAGGAACGGGTCTATGAGCATGTCTACGTGAAGGATTATCTGCTTATTGCCATTTCAAAGACCATAATCGTTTTAACATGCAGACTGCATTTCTCTTAGATCTTGGATCAAAGTCTATAATATTACATTCATTAATTTAAATATAAATATATCCGCAATCAAACTATCATCATTACTAAACAGATTAACAGAATAATTATAAATACTTTACAACATAAACGTTCTCGCGTCGCTTCCAAAATCATCAAACATAAAAAATAACATTATTTAGGTATCATCATTCACAAACATCTCCATTCCCATAACAAACCAATACTATAATTAAATTATCCACACCAAGACACTTGTAATCACGCACGCACGATATTAACGCGGCGTTTCCTTAGACGTGCAAGGTCTCGACCAATCAGAGCGTGGCGCGCGATAATTGCCCAATCAGCGGGCAGCCGCGTTACGGATTGCCCAATCGCGACCGATCGACCGTTAACTGTTTTCCACTTTGAATTGGGATAGAGCATTCACAAACGAATGTTTAATGTTTACTTAAACAAGCATTAGCAGCTGAGCCGCACGGTTTCAGGAAGCATGTATTTTGTCATTGTGTCACGTGTGTCACACGTGACACACACGAATCAAACGAGCCCAAACTCGATAAAGTTGAGTCAATTAATTACTGAATTTCTAACACACCTAAAGCCACCTTCCGATTCCATCATCAGCTCTTTGTCATGATAATTTTTCATCGCTATTCAATTTACATACGTATACAAAATTTCAGCTCAATCGGTAACCGGGAAGTGAATCAAAGTTACTTGCTAGATTTCAATTAAGTCATCGAGATCAGACAAAAATGCTCATAAAATAAAAACTACTGGGCCTATCCGAATCAATCCGAATCATTTTTATGAGACCAATTCGAAACTATTCCGCATCAATCAAAATAAGAATCACGTAAATCGGTTCAGAAAGCTCAGCGTAATCGGTGCACATACATAAAAAAATATATACCGGTCGAATTGAGAACCTCCTCCTTTTTTTTGAAGTCGGTTAATGAGAACCTCCTCTTTTTTTGAAGTCAGTTAAAAACTTAATTGTTTATTTTAAGACAACACTATGTAAGCCGCCCGTGTATACGCTTCCAAAAATATATTAACAGATAATGTTCGGAGTTTTACTAGTGCAAAAAAGACACATTTACATAATATCTTCCGGAGAACTATATTTGTTGTCATTCGTCAATCGATACCTGTACAAGTTTTCATTATAATCAAGGGCGGATCCAGCTTTAGTGCCAGGGGGGGGGTCACGAAGTCGTGGTCGAGTTACAAGAGCTATATTTTGATAAATTTAATTGATACGTAGATAGTTGATTAAAAGAAAACCGGCCAAGTGCGAGTCGGATTCGGGCACTAAGAGTTCCATAAAAACATTTTTTATATGTTTTAACTTTAAGTTTATGCTTATCGCAATTTTTCCTTTATCTGTGCTATAAGACGTAACTTCCTTAATTATTTATAAAATTTCAAGATTCTGTGTTCACGAGAAGTATCTCCCCTATAGGTTTTGATTCCTGGCGACACTTGCGAATATCGAAAATTTTCAGCATAAACGGCTGTAATTTTTGATTGTGTTGACTTATCAGTTTGATTTTTCACTGCTTGAAGGGACCGTAGTTTTAAGTACCAATTCGATATAAATTACAGCGTGTAGGTATCTACGCGTTCCTGAGAAATAAGATCTTAAAAGACATACAAACTTTAAAGTTATTAAAGATATTTTGTTATACATATTACTTATGTAATTAAAAAAAAATTGCAATTATTCGTCCATCTGTGCTATAAGAGATTGTTTCATACCGAATTTCAAGATTCTGAGTTCACGGGAAGTACCCTGTAGGTTTTGAATTTTGATTACCTAGCGAATGTCAAAATTTTCGAAAATTTCAGCATTTACGGCTGTAGGTATCTTCTAATTGCATTGACATAGAAGTTTGATTTTATTACAGCTTAAAGACATAATAGACCTAATTTTTTTGATGTGAATATCAATTTAATACATTACTTTTGCGTTCATGAGTAAAGGGGTTGTAAATTTAAAATTACATACCTATTAAAAAAATTTTGTTATATTATAGTAATTAAAAATTCATGTTTTCGTAATAATTCCCATATCTGTGTTATAACATGTTATTCTGTAAGTACCAAAATTTCAAGACTCTTGTGTTTATGGGAAGTACCCTGTAGGTTTTGATTCCCCTTGCGAATGTCGAAATTTTCGAAAATTTTCAGCTTTTTACGGCTGTATCTTTTGATTGAGTTGGCTTATAAGTTTGATCTTTTCACAACAAAATCAAGGGATCGTAGACTGTAAATAATAAATAACAAATAGAAATTGCCTTAATTTGTTTACTTTATAAAAACAACCATACATTATGAAACATGTATTTAATTTGACGTTGATGGGAAAAAGGCAAATAACTTGATTTTCTATGGCTTCGAAGAGTCGAAAGATAACACCAATATAATAGAAACTATAGTAAAAACTTTAAAGCAGTCTGGCATCGAAATTGATAAGCGAGATATAAATAAAGCATTTAGACTTGGCAAAGAAAAAGGAAAAGCTAGACCGATTTTAGTGAATATGTTAAATATCTGGAAAAGAAACGAAGTATTGCGAAATAGGAAAAATCTGCCAAAAACAGTTTTCGTTAAAGAAGATTATAGTAAAGAAGTGTTAGAAAAGAGGAGAGAACTCATACCTCAACTAA
>CAJQZM010037321.1:21672-35844 GCA_907164665.1 Colias nastes | reverse complement strand
TTTTGGTTGGTTTGACAAAAAATATTGCAATAGAATTTCAAACCTAGCTACTTATTGTTTTATGTTTAAACTCAGATTTAAAACTCTCCATTATCTGTTATTTTAATTACAAAAAATTTAGCCATTTTTTTTAAATTTCAAAAATATCTAGGTACTAGGTGAAGTGATTATTTTTCCAATTTAACCAAAGTATCTTAATTTATTTATAACTCTCACACTTACAAATCACAAATCTTTAATATGTTATCTAAATTAACCCCTTCGATCCCTTATACCTAACAATGTCAAGATCAGCGATGGAAAGCGAGATATCAAATAATACAAGTCAATGAGACCAAATAGAAGCAAGGACCATAATGTCATTTGATAGCATCTCAAAGCATAGAGAATGTTGAGCACTCGAATAGCGACGTGTGAAGTGTGAAATTGTTGATATTATCTATTGTCTATGTATCTGATCTATTTTTGTCTATGGCAACGCTTGTGAATGGAATGGATCGGATGTTTAATACTAGTAAAATGCAGCGGGTTCACCTGCGTAGATTTATTATTTTTTAAAAACGGTTTCTGCCTACCAAAACTTTTATGATTTAATAGCTAGTCGATAAAAAAATTTTGATTGTTTTATTTTTAGTCATAATAATAAAAATGCGGTAGTTAAGTAGCGGAGACCTAGCTTGTGCGATTTTAGCCTAGATTTTTGTTGTGAAAAAAAAATATTTTTTCACTTTTATTATTGAATTTATAAATTTGATTATTTTTATTTGCTAGGAGACGCAAATTTACAATATTTTCTTACTCGTTATAATACAAATGAGGTGAATAGGTAGGCAGGCAGGCAGGCGGAGCTTGTGCGATGTGAAAATAATAATTTTATAACATAGTAGCTACCTACTTAGATAGTTTTCTAATAAAAATTTCTGAGGAGTTGTTAAGTCCAATATTACGAGATTACTATTAAAAAGTGCATTACGAGATACAACAACCACAATCCAATAAACGCACGGTAGTGCATGCAATATGCATCATAGAAAAAAACCGTCAACCCTTTCTATGCACCGGTGTCTCATTTCAATATAATATAAAAAGATAAAATTTACCCACGACTGTTTGGGGTCACGTTTTTTTTAGGGTTGAATCCTAAATTTGCAACAAGGTGCATCAAGGCATTTAAATGAGTGTAGTGAAAAAAGTCAGGGGTTAGAGGTCTATTGATAATTCTTTCCCATAGATATTATAAAGGATGTTTGACACTGACGTGTTGGGAATAACGAATCGATTTTATCGTATCGGCTTTTGCACTGGACTGTGTCATCTTGATTGTATGAGATGTCTTTATTTGAAGTGAGACTTGGTTGGTGTTTGGCTTTTTAATATATCTTAGATTAAAAAATATTAAAAAGTAACGACGCGACGTTTAGAAGATATTAAGCGTTAAATTGTTTATTGAAATAAATAAACAGGGGGCCTACTTTGTAGTGTACTTGCTTATAGGTAACTAAATAATGATGAAATTGGTAGAGCATAAATAATTATTATTATCTATATTAAAAAACAAAAAAATTACCAATCTTCTAATAATCGAATATTTTATTGAACTTTAAAGCAAAGTAACATAAATACGTATACAATACCATACGTTAATAGCCAAGGAACAGAAAACGCTAGCGTACACCTAATTACCATGAAGGAAAGATAAGCACGATACAGGAGTGGTATTACGATCCTCTAACTTCTAAGAGAAAGATAAACAAGCCAAGGCTCTGCAATCAGGGGCTCGAGATGGGTGTGTGTGCGTTGTTTACTATGGTGTACTTCGCGTAATCTGAGTTTGAATTTCGAATGTTGTGTTTTTTTAAATTTCTTAATTCGTGATCATAGAGGTTTTACTCCACAAAATTATCACTGAATAAAAACTTGCTCTAAGGAATAAAAATAATCGTACTTAGCTCTGTAAGCTTTTATAAATAATCTAGTAAATATTATGTGCATATTTTTTGTTCGAATTTGGTAAGAGGTTTCTTTTAAGTAGAGTTGGGAGGAAATAATTGGACCAAAGATTCAATTTGAAATGATCTCGTCTATTTGAAAAAAAAAACAACGACAATAACAACCTTGAAAAATGAATTTTTACATTTGACACACTTAATCTTAAAATTCGATGCAATTTTGTAATGCACATTCTAAAACAAATATGTATATCAGCTATAAAACATAATCTGTGGGATAAATAGCTAGGCACATATCGCGAACGGGCAATTTTATCGTTCTGTCCTGTACAGGATTTCCCTTTGCAACGTGTGCCTTCAAACAGGAAAGTTACCCCCCCGCGCCTCCATGTTTAGATGTTAGTGGTACAAGTGATGGGAAATGGAATACATAACATATTGTATTGTGTGGTGTTGCAACTTCTTATTTAGATTTTGGAGAATAATAAAAATTGATACATAGAGCTCATATATTTTCAAATGTAGTACCAATTTTTTTTTTTTTTATTTTGGATAATGAATCTCAATTGATACATAGAGCCTTACATAGAGCTATAATAATAATTATATTTTCAAAGGTAGAGTTCCAAATTTTTTTTTTGATTTTGGAGAATGAATCCAAATTGATATAGAGCTTTAATAATATCTTTTCAAATGTAGAATTCCAAATATTTTTTTATTTTGATTTTGGATAATGAATCCTAATTGATACATAGAGCTATAATAATATCTTTTCAAATGTGGAGCTCCAAATATTTTTTTTATTTTGATTTTGGAGAATGAATCTAAATTGATACTTATATAGAGCTATAATAAAATATTTTCAAATGTAGAGATCCAAATAATTTATAGTTTTATCGTTATTATTTGTTGAAATCAAATGAGATTTTAAAACATCTATGTAGGTTTTGTTCATATAAATGCATGGAGGTTCTTACGTGATTTATACGTGGTTAATTAATAAAACATTATATAGGTGAATGATAAAACTACTCTACAAGTTAAATACATAATGTAAACATACAATAATTAGTTCTATAATTACTTTGCCTATAAATAGGAACCGAAAACCTCTACCACAATCTACTAAAACTAAAAGTGGAACACAAAACCCCAACCGCTCATAACCTAGACCAGCATCGCTGCCTCCCTGCTTAGACCAAACAGGGTGATCTATGTACCGTCATGATATATAGTGCCCCTTAAACTTAAACGGATTACCTTTGATATATTACGCGAACGCAATCCAATCTTCGATACTCGATCCTTGCTTTGATTGCTTTTTGTTGCTTTAATAGGTAGTGCATGTTGCAAGAAGATAAGTAAATATAAATAGAGTTTATTTTGGTGATAAAGTTTGTGCTACGATTTCTATATTTTGAAAGGACAGTGTTAATTGTTATTAATAAGGTGATGTGACCCATGCCTATGTTGTGACCTAGCCTTCATCAATCCAATTCTTTCATATATGCTTGAAAATATACCTAGGTATATTAAATATTAATACAGAGTGACCCCGAAAATGATCTGCTAGTACTCTTTTATCACTTAGGCGGTAGGGATATAAAAACGACCCCTTAAATGTGCATAATTTTTTATAGAAATCGGTCAAGCAGTATCGTAGAACCTGGTTACAAATTCTGTGGCACAAGATTATATAGGTGTATAACTAATATAACAAAAGCTTTCTTTTCAAGGATTAACATTTTAATTTATTTTTTACACAGTAGGTGTGACTTTTCCACGGCTTGGAGGCTTAGTACAATCATTTTAAAACCCCTGCTACATTTAGTTTCCCATTAATGATTACCGCATCTCTAAAAACACGCACATAAGAATTTAAAAGATTGCCATCTCACAAAGCGAGCGTGATAGCAGCGTGTACAATGATCAGAAAGGTACATTTCACCGTTAACAAGGGGGTGGAAACCACAATAGGGGTACATCACACGTCCTTTCATGAGGTAAGAGAAGGGCAAACCATGGAGGCATGTTTGGTGGATGCGCTGGGAAATTCTTGCGAGTAGGAAAAGTTTTCATGGTGTATTTTTGCGAAACATTTTTGCACGTGATCAGAAAGATATAGTAATGGTAGAGAAAGAGACAGAAATAATACAATTAACAATTAATAACGATTCACATAATAAATGATTGGGAGCAATTAATGACACGAAAATAGTTAAATGATTTAGGTAGGTATACAAATGTATTCAAATTACATTTAGGTTCTTTATAAGGTAGGTAATAGCTAATTTATTATGAACCAATTCATCAAGTAAATAATTTACCTGCTTATTTCTATCGAAACACATATATACCCTGTCTACATCACGATAATCCTTCTCCAAAGTATATTTCCAACTGCCATATCCACGATTCAATCCTCCCAGTCCCTCCGAGCCTCAATACAGGGTGTATACGGGAGGAGCGTGGACAGGCATTCGAAATGAAGTGCACTGTACACCGTCCTCTCGCTCTTTGTCATGGCCGGTTTATATGTGTAGGTATGTGAGCCAACTAAGAATAGGATTTACTTAGCGCCATGTTATGACGTCAGAGCTAATAATCTAGGTTAAACAATAAATGTTAATTAACCGTTAATGAACCTTCATTGACATGCAATAATAGACTAAATTCAATTTTGCCAATTTAAAAAATATAAACTACAAGAAGTTATATCGAAAATAATGCAGTTTTTCATGTTAGACCTAGGTACTTACGACTTCTGTATATGAATTTTTAGTTTCATTTAATTTTAATTTCTTCAAGAAAGATTTATAAATTAATTGAAACTTTACATCTACAAGAATGACAAAATTGTTAATTTAAATATATTGCAGTCGTCGCATGTAGAATAAAAATATGCGAGTCAGTATAAAATATTATTTCTAGGGTTCATTGGTTCATACTGAAGGACAATATTAAAATACTCCGACGAATGGTTGCTCAAGAATTTTGTAATGAAAATGTCCTGTAGGTACACGTTTAAAATTAAAGTTTGAAGTTGAAATATATACATAAAAATAAACTCTATTATCTGGTATGTCTTTACTTGTAGGTACGTGTGCGTTTGAATTTTATTGAAATTTAGTACCTACATTGCATTTACAAAAAATTACGTAATTTATTTGCTAACAAAAATATAAATCCTTGTATAGTATGCACTTAGGTAAGTATGAATAAAAATGTTTAGGTACTATTTTTTCTTTTCTTTTTATACCTAAATCACATTTTTTTCGAAACTTACTTTTAATAAGAATCAAAGTAGGTTGTATATTTTGTTTGCTTGTGGGAAGGACGGGAGATTAGAAAATTTTGGGTTGTTGAGGAAGTGATTATGAGGAAGAGGAATTTTCACACACAAATTTAGGGGATGCGGATGAGGAAGAGGATATTTTTTTGAGGAAGAGGATGCGGATGAGGAAGCGGAAGAGGAAGCGGATGAGGATGAGGATGATAGGAAATTATAATCATAATTAAAAAACAAAAACTTTTAAAATTAAAAATTAAAACAAAAGCCATTCTCCTACATATTGATGTTTAAGGTTAGGGGAGGTTAGCTCGCCCGATCGCGAATTTTCAAAGCCTCTAAGTACTATACTATTTGAGTCACGAGCCGGACTCAGATGAGCTTTTGTTTATGCATATTACTCGAAAAAACCTAATCTATCTCAGTGCCAGAAGCGACATTAGGCGATTTCCACAAAAAAAACTAACTGGTAGATATTATGTAAGCATAAACAACTTGTATGTTTTTTAATTTAAAATGACTTTTGACACACATTATTTGGTAAAATATGTTTCTTCTGAGTATGAGAGAAAATGTTATATTATTATGTTTAGAGATAAGTGTTAGGCGCAGATATAAATATGGCGGTAAGACTCTACTCTTGTTCGTTAGTAGAGTCCGACTCGTAACTCAAATACATAGTTAGTTTAAATAGGCTTTGTAAATTCGCCGCCCGATCTGATCAGCATCCTCATAAATTTCCTCTAAATTTTGAGGAAGCGATAGCGGAAGAGGATTTTTTTATTTTCATTTTTGAGGATGCGGTAACGGTAGAGGAACCCAAAATATTGCGGAACTTCCGCATTATGAGGAAGCGGAAGAGGAATCCTCAACAATCCTATTAGAAATACGTCATAAAATAAGACAACAAATATTTTAAGTCTGTTAACAGAATTTCCATAAAAAGCTTGTACCACCCGAGTTAACCAGCAAGTGAACTAAAGATATGTCCCAAATCTAGTTCCGAACGAGCAACACTCGTAAACAAAACCTGAAGCTATTTACATTTCAGGTGGAACCTTGGGTGGAACAGACAATTCGTGGTCCGTTACCATGGTAACGGCAAGATGGCCGTCGTCTGCGGTTCCCGGTTCCCAACTTCGCATCTAGTTCCAAATTGTTTGGCGAGTGTTTTGGAGCTATGTATGTAGGAGCGTGCATAATTACATTATGTATGTAGCTATGTACGGCCCCACTAATTACTGTTACCGTCAGCAGCGGTGTTTGTCAAACGAAAATATATTGTAGATATTTCAATTGAATTATTTATGAAAATAAATAAAATAATCGTATTTCTATATTACTAATTACTCAGTCGCAATTCTTAACCATCTGAGTTTTTTTGGGCATATACATTTTAGTTGGTTAAGGTCTAGGAGTCCTGTTCTAAATTAAATTGCCCTTCTAAAACTAAGTTTTAAAATCGGGTCTTGAAATTCAATTATAGTTTCAGTATTTCTTTCTTTCTTTCTATCTTGTTTTGTTGTTAAATATAATATGAGTAGATACCTACTTCTACGATTTAGAAAATGTGCCATGCACAAATCGTTGAGCATCAGGAAGAAACTAAACATAGAAAACATAAAAGCTAAGACTGATCAATGAGTTAGAAGAAATATGCGACAAGTGCATTTGAACTTCTTGTTAAAACCCGTAATTTGTGTTTGTATTAATGATTATTAAGAAACAATTCATCGTATCACTTAAGTTTCTTCATCATCACAAATCTTAGTAAGAAACAAAATAATTTTAGATCGTAATAAAATAATTTATCTGCTATCCGTACCACTGAAGGATTAGTTGAGGAGGATTTAATAAGAGTTCCTTGGATAAGTGTAGCGGGAGGCAGCGTCTAATACTCTTCAATTTTAACACGTCGAGGGCCTCCACAGATTATCTTTGACCCTCATACGTCCTTATGTCAATTACGAAATTAAGTTTTATTACGTTAATTTGCCTGGCAATACTTGAAGGCGGTGTTTTGCGTTTGTTTACGCAAAAACAGGTTAGGTAGAGACGAAGGGTACCTACATGAGATATATTATAAGCATGTAATTATGAATTGAAGCATTTTTGTATTTGTAAAAAATATTTGATTCTAGATATTTTTATTTTTGGTGACAGAAGAAACGTAGCTATGATAACAAAGTCGTAATACCCATCTGTTTAATTATTATTGTTCAGATTAACATTGACATATTGTTACGTAGGTATAAAAATCTCGACCTCATGAAATATTTTCTCCATATAAAAAAATATTGCTTTAGTAATCGATATTAATTCGTATAGATACGTAATTATCTAATATCTACCTAATTATTGACAAGAATATTTCTCGAAGCTTCTCTATTCTTGAACACTGTCAATACTAAAAATACTTTGACATATTAGGTATTACGATTAAAAAAAATTAAAATAAATATTTTTTACTGATTGCAGGATATTTTAGTGGCAAGAATACAGCCACATTGTATAGTGATTGCGCTAGTGTAAGTGTAGAGTAAATGTAGTCATAAAAGTTTTATGTCGAACTTTGATGTGCTGCGCGTCACAAATGGTTTGATATATTGTTATAATATAATAGCTAGATGCTTTATATGCATGAGATAATTATAGTATGTTGTAATCAATGGCTTAAATTGTTATTTTATACTTGGTCGGAAAATTAAAATATCTAAGTAGTTATAGATAATGTGTCTATTTCAATTCGTTATCCTTCGACCATTCGAAGTAGGTAAGTAAGAAATATACCTACCTACTGATTTTCGTTTATTACGTAATTTTTGAGAATAATAATTCTATTTTCTTAAACTTATCGTAATTTCAACTCATTAACTAAATAGGATGTTATTCATTCTGAACGTTATTTTTGAATATGAAGTTTCGAAATCTAAGTAAAGGGCATTGAAACTTTCTGGCATATCAAACCCGCCGCCATTTTGATTTTTTTTCAAAATCGCGGCGCACGATTAAAGTGGTATGTATGGATAGAGGATACATAGACAAACAAAAAATGTCATATAACATAGTACCCTAAAGCGTCACATTACCGAGATATTTGGAGGTAAATATTCACTTATGAGTACAACGACAAACACTAAAAATTGACTTATTACGTGTCTATATGCTTAATATTATCTCCAAATAATCACTCCCAGGTAGATTATTATTATTACAGGAAGAAAATAGGTATTCATTACATTACTTACATTTTTATGTAATGTATGTATGTTTTTATGTAATGAATCTACCTACTTTTTTCCAATAAACTGTTAATAATAATAATCTACCTGGGAGTGATTATTTGGAGATAATATTATGCATATAGACACGTAATAAGTCAATTTTTAGGGTTCCGTAGCCAAAATGGCAAAAACGGAACCCTTATAGTTTCGTCATGTCCGTCTGTCCGTCTGTCCGTCTGTCCGTCTGTCACAGCCGATTTACTCGGAAACTATAAGTACTACAGTGATGAAATTTGATGGGAATATGTGTTGTATGAACCGCTACAAAAATATGACACTAAATAGTAAAAAAAAGAATTGGGGGTGGGGCCCCCCATACATGTAACTGAGGGATGAAATTTTTTTTTTTCGATGTACATACCCGTGTGGGGTATCAATGGAAAGGTCTTTTAAAATGATATAAAGTTTTCTAAAAAACATTTTTCTTAAAGTGAACGGTTTTTGAGATATCAGCTCTCAAAGTCGTAAAAAGTATGTCCCCCCCCCTCTATTTTTATAACTACGGGGTATAAAATTCTAAAAAAAATAGAGGTGATGCATGCTAATTAACTCTTTCAACGATTTTTGGTTTGATCAAAGTATCTCTTATAGTTTTTGAGATAGGTTGATTTAACTGTAATTTATTATATTTGCTGCTACGGAACCCTTTGTGCGCGAGCCCGACTCGCACTTGGCCGGTTTTTAGTGTTTGTCGTTGTACTCATAAGTGAATATTTACCTCCAAATATCTCGGTAATGTGACGCTTTAGGGTACTATGTTATTAGACATTTTTTGTTTGTCTATGTATCCTCTATCCATACATACCACTTTAATCGTGCGCCGCGATTTTGAAAAAAAATCAAAATGGCGGCGGGTCGATATGCCAGCGTCCATACAAAAAGTTTCAAACCCCTTTTATTACTGAACCTATTAACATTAAAATTTTTGTAAAATACCTACAACAATACAAAATTCAAAAATAATTTATACTGCCATCCATAACACACGCTTAATTAAAATTCAAAATCAATTTAAATGTTCCAGATTCTCATACACAAAATACTTAATCAGAACCAAAGAAGCGAAATGAAGGTTTTATATGAAATAGGAGGCTGCCGGATATTACAATCCGGATTATCCGGTGATCGAAGTTTGTATATGACAATGTGACGACACATTGGATTTTTATTTTAATCGTATGTTTGAAGGTTGTTCTTAATTTTTTTATAATATCGCTTTTTTCTATGACGTCACAATGTTAGGCGTAGACGTCATGTTAACCTCGATTATGCAACTTAATTAAACTCGTAATTATTTTACTAACTGTTTATATAATAAGGCTACAATATCACACCTAGCTCAAAATCGATAGCAGCAAAGGCGTAGCGCGGGTAAACGTTAATTATAATTCCAGTCAACTACAAACGTAATGGAACTTACGAAACCCTTACACGTTTCGCTACACAATTACTCCTAAGCAGCGCCGGCCTCGCCGCAAAGGTTTGCCTAAACGCCGAATTTAGTCGACACACGGCGCCCGACCCCCCTAGGAGGCAACCCCCCTTCGCGGGGCTCACGTCTATCCATTTGCCAGCTAGTTCCGAGCTAAATTAATTTCAAAGCTCCTTATGTTACGTGCCTTGCGGCTTTATTCTGTATGTGTGCGTGTTCTCGTGTGTGTAGATCTACTTTCGGAAGGCTTAACTCACATACACGTATAATATGTTTAAATACGGACAACGCCTTGTTAAGGGTTGAATTAGACGGGATAAATTAGTCTGCGAGTAAATGAGCGTTCCTTGTATATCGGTTTTGGGATCTTGTGTTTGGGATAGTTTGAAATTGGAATCGCAAGACATGTATATTATATAGAGGTATATACTGCGAGGAAAGATTTATTCCTTCATCCAATGGGAACCAATAAGCTGACAGAATTCAGTTGGGAGAAAAGTCTTGGAAAATCTAGAGCATTGTTTTATGTCACTGACGTGTGATGCAGTTCTTGTTATTGCATTTTTATGACTTGGTTTAGGTACTAAATGCTAATATTTCGAAAAAATAAGAAGTAAGCTTTTATGAATCAAATGATTTACAATTCTTATAGTCTTCAATGAACAATGATTCAATATGCTGTAAAAAATATATCAATTCAGCCGAGATTAGTAATTAGACTAAAGCACTTTACTTTTATAGGATATATTATACTGTGGTATTATTTAGGCAAACATATATAAAGATAATTATACTTCCATACAAAAACGTGTAGGTAGAGGTATATTGGTTTTACTCTATGTGCTATATAAGAGTGATATGCCAGCCTTACCTATCCATACATTCACTAGGTATATATCTCATAGATCAAGTATTCGTCTAACTTCAAGTATAAACTTTCATCTATAAGGGGAGGATCTTATCACTAACTTATTTGCCGTGACTCCCCTCACTCCATGCTTTCGCATAAATAAACTGACGATAGGTGTACAGCAAAACGGATATTATTCTAGCGTAATGTAAGGCATTTTATACCTTTTATGTCTGGTTGAATGACAGATTCTGTATTGGAAAAAAATCCCGCATAAATACGCTTTGTGATAATTCAGGATGTTTCAGGCATATAACAGGTGACTTTTTATCAATCGTGTACTCACTTTTAAAATAATGTGAAAATGCGAGTATGGCGACGATTCTGGTATCTTTAAATCTTGCCAAAGAAGTTTCACTTCTGACACGTGCGCTCGGCAAACACGCTCTTCTTATATTTAAGGTGTGCTAAGAAACAGATCTTATTTAACGTAACTCAAAATTGGCTCCTTATTATTTTAAACCTTTGTATCTATACCTATTATATTATGGAATTCATAAAGTTTGTCCTAAACTCGTAACCTTCAAATTCATTTAGTTCCCACAAAAAAGGGAATTTCACACAAACAATTCTGACAACATCACCATAAACAAAAACTTATTGAATTTACATATCCGTCACTTCCTAGCTGTCAGCCGTGGCCCTTTATCCAAACAATCACGATCAAAGAAATAAACTGAGATTAATTTGCGCCCCAAACAATAAAGGAACAGAAAGGGTTATACAAAAGCCAATACAAGCAAAACTCTGCATGTGACTTTGCTTTGTTTTAGCGATTGTGATTATACAATGCTGGACTGGATCGGGTTTCGTTTGTTATTGCGTTGTTTTTAAATCGCATAGCAATGACCGTTGTTAATTAATTGAGTTTTTGTTTTTTATAGTGCGAAATTCGGGAACTAAAGTAGGCTGATTTAGGAAACGATAAAAAAAATAGTTTACATAGATTTAAAACTTCTGGAAACAAAATACTGCGTTTAGGTTAGCTTCATGAACTTCTTAACACAAATCTGTTAATAAGATTTTTAAAAAATATTTTTAGTAGGTACGATGTGGTTTCCTACATCCAATGAAATGAGTTGCGAAATAAGAAAATAAAATCAATTTTTACACTTTTGATAGAACCAAAATTTCCATCTTGCATTTAATTCAAGCTGTACGTATATTCAAAATTCACAAGAAACTCATCATTCCAAAAGCCTAAACACACAGGTAACAGAGAAAAAGAAAAACGATTTTAATTACACTTGAAAGGCCGCTTTAAAATTTAAAACATTTTCATTTATTCCAATCCTAATACAAATCTAAGACGTTTCAATACCAAAGGCAAAAGCAACAAAAAGAGAAATATATAAGCATGATGTCAATTGCGGGGCTTTTTTCTGCGTTTCAAAAAATTCAACAGAGCGTAACGTCTCGTCAAATGTTAATCAGCAAGCCATTTATACATTATGCTTCGAATATCAAAAGCGAACTTATTTATTGCTTATCAAACGAAATGTGTGCGGATTTATATCGGTTGATGGTTGATGGTTGACGGTTGAGAATGGTTGATGATGTCTGGGTAAGTATAGTTTGAGGATTCGAACCATTTTTGTGGGGAGTTAACTACTAAATTGAACTGTTTTTATGCATTCAAGCATGTGATTGACAACAATTGTTGAATTCTAGGAAAACATAAAAATAGTAGATAATTTAAGGTACAACAAATCAAGAGTAAACAGTTTATCAATTTTCAATTTTGTTTATTGTTAAGGCCTACATGATTGTGTGGTGGGTATGAAATTAACTACAATCTGATTTGATTTCTAGCAATTATTTTGTACAAATAATTTTAAAGCTTTATCGATGTATGTATTTGATGTTTGTGAAAATGGATAATAATTTTTATTTAACACAGTGGAAGTTAAATAAATTAGCAACCGTAGTTCCACTTCCACTAGTCAAGTTATCAACAATAATTGTATTATAAAGCTTCACAAAAATATTGACAAATGAGAAATAAAATAATATCCCAATATATAATGTCCTCTACATACAAAATATCAACGACACATGAACGGCATAGCAAAAAGTTTAATAGAAAACTGATCAAAGAAATGCTCTCAAAGAGATCAATACTCTGGGGTAATACCAAGTTTCAGGATAATAACACACTTTAATCATATCTTATTTTTATAACTACGTAGGATATGTAAAATAATCAGATTAATATACCTACCTGATTGATAGAAACGCAGTATTGATTTGAGGTTAGGATATTAAGTAAGTTTTGGGCTTATTCAGAAACAAATATCTTTTATGTCTTTATTTTGTTTTAAAAGGGATGGCTTAGTGAGTCATTTTTAAACATCTTTATTCTTATTAACATGCAGAGGTTTTAAAATCGTGTATAAAGCGTATTGATGACAGCCATGTGTTTAAAAGTCGTTTATAAAGACTGACTTAATTGATATTTTTTACACAATATGTTTTGCCATAATTTACTTCATCAAAATTTGATTTAATTTCATATTCGTTGCGTAATATAGTTTCTTTCCCGTTCTCCACAACCTCAAGTCACTCGATATGATGGTAAAACTATATACTTGCTTGAAATCAATTGAAACGTAACAAAATGAAAATTGAAAGAAGTTTTTCAAAGCAAACGTGACTGGAGTGAGATGTGACGTTCTAATACTTGAGGGGAGGTCGAGGTAGCCTGGGGATATAAGAGCTTTTAAATTGTAGGATGTGACCTGATAGTATAGTGTTACGGCATTGTTTACGAATTAGTAGAGAACATAAATGTTTTCTGTAAAAAAGTTGTGAAATATCGTGTAGGTACTTATACGTAAAAGATATTTAAAGATACCGTGTAATGTACGAGTTACTTGTTTGTTGTAATTACTTGTTTGGACGTTCTTTAAATATTATAACAGTACATTTAAGCTATTCGTGGCACGTTTTAGGTCGCATAGGTTATAGGTTTTTGAGTAATTCTTTTACCATATTATCGTGAATGAATAGTATCTTTAAATAAGTCTTGCGTCTGGACAACTTGAAACAACCATCAACCTGCAAAAAAAAAGAAACAAATAAATCTAGAAGCTTTAATATTGATTATCGATTTGTAACATTTGTTTGTGTGTTTTCAGGTGGATTCGAATGGTGCATTGAAATAGTGTAATTTAACAATATGAAAGCGAGTGAAGTCGCGGGTATAGGCAAACAGGTGACAGTTTAAATAGTCTCCAGTCCCCCCATAGTCAGTTTCGATAATGCGGCAGTATTATCTCGCTATAGGCACATGTAGATGTTTCACGCCG
>CAJQZM010037321.1:0-21662 GCA_907164665.1 Colias nastes | reverse complement strand
GTTTCACGCCGTGACAAAGAGTGATTGCGACCGGTGGAACAGGGCTTTTACTTTGTGTTTATGTGTGTATCCATGTATACCTTTATGTACAATTAATGTTGGATTGCTAGTGGTGGAAATGCGTAAATCGTCCTGAGAATTAATGTAGTGCGCATAAGTACTGTATATGTGCCACTCATTGAATAAAATGTAGGTATGCTTCTTTTTCCTCAGATCACATAACTTGTGAGACGATAATCATTAAATTATGAATAAAGGACATTTAAATGTTTAAATCAGAGAAGCAGATATTGTAGAAGTACCTAGTTATCAATTTATTTCTATACCCAAAAGTTTTCCTCGTCATTGAAAGATGGATCAACCTCAAAACTTGCTTTTAACTTGATAAACAACAACACTATCGATAAAACGTCTGTAAAACGTCTTTAAATCATCTATTGCAAATATATGGAACATCACAACGAAATATATTACTCGATAGTGAACTAGCAAATGAAGCGGCGAATTGTTGGCTCGGAACGGGGCAAATGTATAGCGAATGTGTATAAAACTCAATTTTTCATACTGGAGTAACAGTTAGATAGTTCGTGTGTTCTGCTTACAAAACACAGGGAATGTCGTATTGATGAATGTGTTTTTGGTGTTTTTGTATGCTTAGTAAATGAGAATAGATTTGTCTCTACGTTCGTTTGTTAGGTATTATTAGAAATGTTATTGGTTACCTACGTGTACCTACATACTTTGATGATGTATCAGTTACTAACTCATGCATAATGCGTGCATTATCTCCATAAAATTAAAACATAATATCTCTATTTCATACGCCAACTTAACAAGGAAGTCGCTGACAGCCACAAAAAGCTTTTAAACGCATTGGTATACCGTTAAAAAGCGTATGAAATTCAATTTTAACAAAAACGTACGTGCGTAGCCTTTTTATTTAAAGAGACCTAATTTAGAGGCTTCGAAGCAAAGAGCCCGTATTTCACATCCCAGCGTAACGCACGTTATATATTATATATGTTATATAATACAGAGCGCCGGAGGGCCCGTCAAATACTCTGAAAGTCACGTATGGTCTCACAATGTTATTACCACACTTACGCACGCCTGCGTCTGTGTGTGTGGAATATATTTAGGTATAGCCGAGCCCGGGCATCACGGCCTATACGACCCTGAGCGAAGGGACAAAGCAAAACGGGTTTGTCCCAAGGGAAATTCAATATTCGGGACTAAACCTTAACTCCCCTTAAGACACCCCAGACTGCCTCCCTCTGAATGCTTATATGGCCACGGTGTGTATCGATTTTCTTGCCAAATGGAAGATTGGTGTTGAACCGTTCTCTGCGGACGAATGAATGATGTATAGGAGTGGTGAGTGAATATTTTACGTGCACCTTAGGGTTTGTTAGCCGCCCGAAATATGCGATGGGAATTTATTATTACGGGTAATGTGTTGATGTCTCTAATGTTGATGCTGTTTTAGTATCTATAAGAAGTTCAATTTGTAAGGCTTAAGATTTATTTGGACAGTTTTAATACTACAAATTAAAGACTTTTAAAAGTGTTTAAAAAATACAAATACATAGATATATGATAAAGAACGACATATTGAAGTACAAATGAACGTACGAATGATTCAAAATTATCCATACAATCACACATTCATCATAAACATACATTATCAATCAAGAAAGTCAACAATGAATCCAAAAGTCATAGCCACGAGAAGTTACATAAAATTAATAAACATTATTTAGTAAGAAATAACAATGTCGACTCTGATTTGATTAATCCCGTTTTATTAAAACAACGTAGGTATCAATAAAATGGTTTGAATGATAATACTTTGACCTACAAAGTCAAACAGAGGCTGTTAACATGAAATCTTCACTTTATGCCTTAACATGTCATAAACCGACCGTAAAGGGCACCGTAAAATAACGTAATAACTATATTATTATAAATATTTATTTTACTGCCGCTCTGAACACCTATAACCACTGTACTGAATATAAAAGATATCGCTGAGACGATACTATTGGTTTTTATTTTGTGTGAAGTTTTGGTTAATCATTTTAACCCAGTGGCTATTTATCATTCACAACAACTATTTTTATCCTTGATAAATAAATTGTGAGTAGCTAACTATAATTTTTAAGTATGGCGTGTACCAATTTATTTATTTAAATATTCTGATTAGATTATTTCTTTGCTCATATCCTTTATCTTCACCAAACAAATTAAGTTTCTTTTATTGATTCGATAGCTTTAAAAAATCTTAAGATTTACGTTAGCGCAAGAATAAAAGATCGATAGAGTCGCATTCATAATAAGTCATTAAAAGTTTTCATAACTTTCAGATGAATTTGTTTATTGTTCAAGTAAATTAGATTCCAATCACTTTTACTTCATCTCATTTATGCTTAAAGTACCTACAATCTACATATTATACATAGGAACTGAACTATTCACAAAGGTGTTAAGTGAACGAAATCGTGACCAGTTGCAAGTACGTTTCAACGTTAAAACTGCCTTATATCAAAAAAGCGTATTTGTAACTCCAGCAATTATTTATAATAAATTACCACTTAACATTAGAAAATGCACCAGCTTGACGTCCTTCAAGAAAACTCTTTTTGACTATTTAATCGAAATGACTTTCTATTCACTTACAGAATATTTTAACAATTAATTAATAAGTAAACTGACATTACCTACATTTTCTAAAAACCCATGACATTTACCTATGGACCATTCAATAATATTTTGTGCTTTTTGTTTTGTGCTTGGTATAAACAATAATATAATAATAATGGTATAAATGTATAATCGGTTTAATAATTAATAATCTGTGTAAAACATTTTTAAAAATTGTACGCCACATGGCAGATCACAGCGGATCACTCATACAATGTAATAACCTATAATACCTGTGACTCACAATAAATAATTTTTGAATTTGAATTTGAATTTTGAGGTACATTTAAATATCTACCTATCGTATACTGAATAACATTTCGTTGAAAAGTTTTACTTTTGGCTACTTAATGTCTTTAAACAGTCTCATTGTTCTTATTATACTGATCATAGAGCTCGTTTGACTATCATTAATAGTACTAATAATTTTTGTTCAGCCCTAACAAAGTTTTTATTTGATTAATAATTAGTAATTACGAATAATAAAGCTTCCATACAAACAAAAACTGTGTTCCACATTCAAACTAATTTTATATCACGTTCCAATTTGTCAGAATGATTGTCTAAAATACAAAATTCAAATGTAGCGCAAACAATTTGAAATGCGAGCCTATGTGTGTGACACACACACGTATACGTAGAGGACATTAGTATTAGTAGGTTTCGGCCTTTCAAAAGCCCCTTAGATCGTAGGGGGCATGTTTGGGGTAAGATTGAGCGTGGGCGGTGGGGGAGGGGTGTTCCAAGATGGCGGACCGAACCGGCCATACGGGTAAAATAGACGTTTATATTTATGTATGTACTTTGGTCAGGCGGCCAGTCGCTTTATCGATTTTCTTTGTATTTCCTAGCCTTGCCTTGTTTATGTATTTCTGAGTTATGCTACGGTTCCGATAAAAACTTTGTGGAAATGGTTTATTTTTTCATGTTTGTGCAGTTTTGATTTGTGTTTTTACTTAGAGCAAATTTTCTAGCATTTCGTTTGAAGGTATTTTTATTTAGTATAGGAAGTTTGGAAAAAAATGTGTTCTGGAGAATGGAGATCCTAGATTAGGTACTTAAGGGAGAGAAACATAGAAAGTAGAGTGCTTTAAACATATTAAGTTGTTTAAGTTATTTAGTCGTTAGTTATTCAGTATTCTTTAAAATACCCTATTTTAATAGGTCAGACATTTATTTTAAAAAATACAAAAATAGTAATAGTAGATATCTAAATGCCTTTATCTCTACACATCTCTGCACAAAACAAAATAGACTGGCTAAATACGGAAGCGAGGAATCCTTTATTTAGTGAAGATATATACGTTATAAGTCCGGCTAGGGAGCTAGGTGCCATAAATTACTCTGTTTATCAGGGAGGGGTGTGGTTTTGCAGTTTATCGAGCCCTCCAGGGCGAAGGGTGAATGGTACAGAGGGTCCTCTGGCCAGCGTTGCTAGGATACGGCTTAGGGTATCACGACAGTTTCAAATGGCTGCATGTTTAGATCCTCTCTATGTTGCTAGTATCAAGACTGTTTGATAAAGTATCAAGATATTCTAACAAGACTAAGAATAAGACTTTAGTAATGTGTATTTACGATGGTATTATACGTTTGTAAAATTCAGGCTATTTTCTCTTTAAAGAAAATATCTATTCAAATAAAACTCTTTAAAAGATTTATCAACGCTAATGACTCAGATTTAAATATATTTTTTTTTAAATTATGTAATGTTTAAAGAAACCATGAAAATCTCTGCAGTATTATTCGATATTGTAGTTAATCATTATTTATGTACTTATACTTATCAAAAAATATACATAAAAAGATTGAAACATAGAACTAAATATACCTAGCAATAAATATTTTATCTCTATAATACTAGAAAATGGAAATAATATTATCATTCATCACTATTCATACTCAAATCGAAATAAGTAGGTACAAAGAAAAGTCGACGAAAGAATCTTGATACTTGTATCTCGTGTTCCTTTTAAAAAGTTAGCGAAGTATCAAGTTTTCTCGCTCCGAGTTTCGTTGCGTTTTCCATACGCGGTCAAGCGGATTTTTCATAGACTAACGAAGAAAAAGACGGGGCGTTATTTTTTTTACACTTCTCAAATAAATTTTTTCATTGTTGATTGACATCACATATTTTGTAGTTCATTATGAACCGCATATTTATGAGTATTATTTATGAAGTTGATTTGTTATTTAAAAATAGTTGAACATTGGATAATGATTTGGTGAACAACGCATTGTATTTGCATTTTAGTATGTTATTGGCTTTTGAGAAGTCGCATATGAATGTAATGAAATAACTTCAACATTTTCACTATTATTTTCTTCACTATTCTTCACTTAAAGAATAAATATTTTGATTTATAAATATTTTTAGGGGTCAGGCTTCATTCATAATAGACGCAGGTAGGGCGCAAATATACCCTACCTGCGTTATATATAATATTGATAAAGGAAAATATTGAAAGTGATTGCCTACGAACATTGCTCTATGACAGTTGACAATGTAGGTGGAGGCGTGCGGTCGGGGGGAGGGGTAGTGACACAGGCTACCGGTCACCACCGCCCGTATTGATTTGTTGTATCGCTCGTCCTGCAACACCCGTCCCTCTCACACGGCCCCCGACACCGTACACCCGTCTCGCCCACACGTGTGCCGCACACGTGAACACATACGATGATACGGCCCGTATGTGGTACGCTGTATACAACGCGCGTGTGTGCGTTCGGTCCGAATATGTACTACGCATTTTCGTGACGGTTTTCGTACAGACAGGTGTATGGGGAAGCTTGACTTTTTGTAGCGAACTTTAAGTCCTCCTTTGTTTTCGTTTTATTCTTTTCTCTGGAACAATGGTTATTTGCATGTCGCGTAGTTATGAGTGCTTAAGTTTTTTGTTTTACTCATTAGTATGACAGGCTCTAGTATTGTAGATAATGGTTGCGCTTGTTTGATGTTTAACTGCTTTTTATAAATAATTCTTTAGTCTACATTTTAGGCACATTAAAGATAATGAAAGGATAAAAATGTTAGAATAAAGCTACGAAGTCTACCTTAATGACACTTTACCATAATGATATTATAATGCATACATTTTATAATACCCACGATATTATAATGTTAAGTAGGCACGTTATAGGCAGTAAAAGCAATATTTATCAGTAATTAGGGAATATAAGTACCTAACGTTACAATTTTATTCTTCAGTCAATGGAATCACTAAAAAATCTCTATATATAGGGGGAAGTCCCGTAACGCCGGACGGCACCTACCGCCGGACAGTCGTCCTATCCAAGCAAGTATAAACCTGTCCGATTCGAACTACTATTGAAAGGGGCGCGGGGGGTGTATAGCTACAGGATCACGTGCCGCAGCACGCCAATGACGCGCAAGGCCGCAGCAGGAGAGGGTGTGAGTTGTTTTTGGCGGGAACGCACGGCGTCACGTAAGATCAACGTAAGTAGTTTTGGCACATTTATGCATTTATATTTTAATGGTAGTCGATAGATACTTGAAATAGCATTTGATTCTTATCGGTAAACCGATAGAAATTTATTTGATTCTTCAAACCATTTCGGTTGGTACTACCTAATGTACGATATTGTCTGTCCCTTAGTACCGGACAGTAAGTCGTCCCCTAGCACCGGACAGTGTTTTGTTTTTTTTCTTGTAACAGTTTACGTTAATTAATTAATTTATTTAATTTTCTTTTAAGGTATAGACAAAAGAAGAGAAACAAAATGGAAGACAAGAAAAAGAAAGGATCGTAGGAGCCACAGAGCTTGCAAACAGCTATTGATAAGGTTTTGTCCAAGGAAATGAGTGTAAGACAAGCCGCAATTGTGTAGTTAGCTTAGAAGACTGGATCCAATGCTCATCGTGTCTTAGGTGGGCACATGAAGCATGTGCAGACGTTCCAGAGTGTGGAGATGGCTACATATGCGATCGATGCAGACTCTACCGAAATGTCCGGTGCTAGGGGTATGGTACAAACACCCGTCCGGTACTAGGTGCCACATTTTAAAATTATATTTTTTGTTACCAAAGTTTGATTAATGGTATTAATTATGTTTTGAGCAGAGGTTGCTTTTTTAGGGTTCCGTACCTCAAAAGGAAAAAACGGAACCCTTATAGGATCACTTTGTTGTCCGTCTGTCCGTCCGTCCGTCCGTCCGTCCGTCTGTCAAGACCCTTTTTCTCAGGAACGCGTGGAGGTATGAAGCTGAAATTTATATCAATTACTCAGGTCTACTGTCCCTTGAAGCTGTGAAAAAATCAAACTTCTAAGCCAACGCAATCAAAAGATACAGCCGTTTATGCCGCAAATTTTCGACACTTGCAAGGGAATCAAAACCTACAGGGTGCTTCCCGTGAACTCAGAATCTTGAAATTTGGTACGAAGCAACGTCTTATAGCATAGATAAAGGAAAAATTACGAAAACCATAAATTTTTAGTTACATCACATAATATATTTTTTTTTAATAATTTTAAACTTACTACCCATTTCCTCATAAACGCGTAGAGGTATTAAATTGAAATTCATACCAAATACTCAGGTCTATAATACCTTTAAGCTGTAACAAAATCAACTTTGTAAACCTTGCAGGTTTGTACGGAACCCTCGGTGCGCGAGTCCGACTCGCACTTGGCCGGTTTTTTTTTAATTTTATTTGATTTCTATCTTTGTTACCTAATACCTACTATAAGTCATAAATAAATATAGATACATTCCTGAAAATATTTTTTATTTTATTCATAAAAAACCTTAGGTGTCCGCCACTGGGGGACTTCCCCCTACGTACGGAATGTTAGATTCAAGTATTATTCATATTTCTTACCTCGCGAACTGGAATCAGAAACAACTAAATATTATTTGCACACGATTAAATAATTATTTCAAAAAAACATACGTCGAAATTTAGAAAAGCAGATCAACAGCAAAGTTAGGAACTAAAATTTTTTATTCGATTTCACGTTTAACGGATTATACATTTCGAAGGTAAATTTTTCGAAGTTTTTGGTTTATTTCGCAAGCGTTTTCACGTGCATTCAGCTTTCAATAAACTTCAAAGGCTGGTATTTTTCAATTTTATTTCAACTTGGATTAATTGAACGCCATTTTAAACGTTTTAACGTTCGCTTCTTTTATTTTTATATGTGGCTGTTGAATTAATTTCTCTATTTGTTTTATATTATGCCAGAGCTAGAGTTAGTATAACGTTTTGAAATAAGTACACGAAATCTGGCTTTCTAATGCATATTTAGGTAGGTAGGTACCTATATCTACTGTGTCGGTTTAGTTAGCGAATATAATTTTTGTAAGTAAGTACTTAGGTACCAAATATAATTTTTACTTAGCACGAATTAAGATTGCAATTTCATATTTCTGAAATAAAAGAGCTTTCGCCTCAACGAAAAATACATTCAGAGTAAAAGAACAATACAAAACACGTGAATGTATAGGATAAGAAATTGTTCCGATCCCCACGTTTTTACATAACTAGTGTAAAAGTAAACACCACAGCTAAGAGGGAAAGTTTCCTCATTTTTCATTCGGAGGGCAAATCGCGGAGGGCCGCAACTTAAATTTCCGACGAAATAATAGCATTTGGATTTCATTTTCATCAGTTTGTGTGTATCTGTGACAGCCTCTATCCATAGATTACAGGGGACTTAGATGTTATCTGTATTAAATGTCGGAATAGGTTGAACGCAATATAAATAAAAGCTTACCTACAATGTTTTTGGGAATTTGTTTGTTTATAGTTAAATAATAAATGATATTTGTACGATATTGTATAAATATAATTTATTTTCCTGCTAGTAGAAATTGGCTTACTTTGAAAATTATATAACGTTAACGAAAGATCTAACAATAGACAATTCACCTCCTATAAATTATTAACCTGTCTAAATCACAAATAAATCGAACGCAGTTTCGTAACTAGTTTAATCATTCAAATATTCAAGTACAAGAAATTAATAAAGAGACATTATTACCCTAAGGGCCGATTTTTCAATGCTTGGATAAAACTTATTCGTCGAATAATGTATAAAACTACCATTTTAAAAAGTATTCTAATTGCCCGTATTTGACAGTTTACGTGACATTTTAATATTATCGTGTAATACTTTATTGGACGGATAAGTTTTATCCAAGCATTGAAAAATCGGCCCTTAGACGTCGTAACCCCATGTTAACCTTTAAACAAGACGCGCGTGCGTTTACAAAATTACAAATTAAACGTAAAATTTCCGATCAAACCTAACCCTAAGTTCACTAAACCGGTTCAGATGACACAAGCTGCGAAAATATTGTATCGTTTATACATAATGTACACGCGAGGGGTCACTTCCAGCCCCTTCTGACCAACGGCGACCTAACGCCGGTCAACTTCGCATAATCAAATTCCAACAAGGAACGAACAGGCCCGCCAATAAACAAACCGTATATCATTCGTTAATCAAATATATTTTGTGAATGGTTGACCCGAGCCCACGCGACCATTTGATGGTTAAATATTTTTAGTGGGCAACACTGACCGCTGGCTATGATTTATGATTTGTGAATTGGAGGGAAACTTTCTTTTTATCTTTTTCTAATTGACAGAGGCGACGATGAGTTTACAAATACGATAATTACCGTTATAAAAGTAAAGCAATTAGAAAATAAAGGAAAAATAAAAACCGAGAATGCTGTTTAGCGTCTATTAAATGCTATCACCCTAATTGTAACGATCTTCTTTATTAATAAAGTGACTTGTAATTAGGTGGGGGAGAAAAAGGCGGGAAAATTGTATTACTTTGTGTTTTAACACGACTTTGGTGTTTCCCCTAATGTACTTAATTGTATTAATTGTTTGTTTATGATTTTTATTTTCTCTTTTACTAGACTGTTAGATAGGAGGATTGTTTTGATGAATCTCTTTACTTTATTAAGGAACAAGCTTACAAAACTTGTTTATATTTTTAATAATTAGTATCCCAAATTTAAAAGCTATATATAGTAGATACATACACGATATGCATAAAATAAATAAATGTCTTTTTTTTACAACAACAAAATAGTAGGCACAATCGAATTTATGACGCAAGGGACATTCAAATTCAAACATGGGACATAAATTTCTAATATTACCTATATTGAAACAGCTCGGGCTCTAAAATTAAATTTTGCATGCAGAATGCCGTCGCCGAGGGGACGACGACGTTTTATTTGGTAGGCGTATATAATTTTATTGCTGGGACCAATGGTTTGCGAAACATGTCTGATATTTCTTGTTTTGTAATATTAATATTACACAATGTGATTTTTTGAAACAGTCTTGTTACTATGATGGTAACAGAAAGTATAAATAGGCATCTATCTAATTTACAGTAAGTAGGACAACTTTCATAAATATTTTAAGGTAAAAAATAACTACGTTTAAAAAACCGACTTCAAGAACGGAAAAGTAAAAAATAAAAAAGATTTGATATTATTAATTACTACATAATATTATTTAGATGTGCTATTTATTAAATACTTAGTTTTGATGTCGGTGCCAAGTGCCAACCCAAAATCCACACCCACAACCCAAAATCTTGAAATAATTTAAAGACAATAACTATTTTAGACTCTACATTATTTATTATTAGCTCTATGATATATTTCTTAAGTTCATTTATCTCTAGAACGTTCTAATTTCCAAACCATTCCTACTATTATTCTATCCCTACACGAGAAAGCTAGAAATAGCGAACCTTATAAACATAAGCCTACCGAAAGTAATTTCAAATTCAAACTAAAAGCCACATTGAATATAGCAACATAATATTCTCGGAGATCTCAAGATGCCATTACCCCCTTACCCCACAATAACTTTCCCTCACATGGTCATAACGATAAGGCCCGGGGCCCGGGGCCGGGGGTCTAAATCACCTCGTATCGGGGGAGGCGGCTTATATATCTAAGGGTTTATGTAGGGTCGGACCGGCGACTGCTTTAGACGACAATTTATCTTTCTCTAGTGTATTTGAATTGTGGTCGGAATGAAATAAGACGTTGGAGGTTTCAGAGTATTGAATTGTAAGAAATATGTTTAAATTACGGTGCCTGGATATGTTTCTTAATATAACTAAAGCTTGGTTTAATGTACATGTGTAGGTATTTTAATTTGTTATATGTGTATCCAGAAATTCGCTTTGTAACAGCCATTGCTTTAAAATAGGCGGAATTACTATAGAAACATATGAAAAATAGAATACCTATAGGTAGTTTGTGATATAAGTATAGTACTTTTTAATATAGGTATTGTATATAGAAAAAATGATGTTCAAAATGATAAAACATACAAGATTTTTGATGATATTATTGTTAAAATAAGCAAATAGGTATTATATTGAAATGAAAGATAGGTATAATTTATTTACTCTTTTCAAATAACATGTACAAAGCATAACGTATTTATTAGCATTAGCAATGCACCAAGCAAATCCCAAAACCGTCCTAATATCTAATATAAAATGACTAATGCATTCTGCATGTAAAAATTTCCCTTTTAACTCGCATCGACGGAAAGCCATTTACGTAAACAAAAATCAAAGGAGACGCGCCCTTGCGTGAAAAAAATAAATTCTCCTGAACGAGGAGTCTTATATTTCCATGGGGTAATCCATCAAGGGGTGCGGGGGTGATCGATATTCGGGATCATGAAACTATGGATATCTTCTATATTATATTTTGGATATAAATTGATATTGATACGTGACGGTAATTTGCGAGTTTTGTGGTTTGAATTATTTATGTGATTTTTTATTGGATTAGGTGGTTTGAGACTAGGTTTAGTATTTTTTTATGTATTTTTGATAGTTGAAGAAGTGAAGGCGATCGAGGGGCCAAATATTTTATTTATTTTATTTTATTTTTACATACATAGATTCCTTACAGCTATTTGTATTACAATATTTATAATTAACTTTAACAAAACAATACGCCAATAAAAAGGAATACCAATAATAAGACAATTAATGTGACAGTAGTTTTACATTAATTATTATAACAATGATAAAGTGGAAAAATTTTTTTTTTTTTTTTTTGGATATGATATACAAAAAAGAGGAAAACGTACCCATTATAGAATGTTTGGTATGGATGTGTGAATGTGTGTACTGTGTGTGTGTAGTGTATAATGGTGTAGTGTGGTGAGAATGTGTAAAGGTAAACTAAGAAATTATTGAATTGGTGATGTCTGTTACTGCTTTTTTAAAACTGTTACGGGAGAGATGAAATATGTCAACACTTGAGAATTTCTTGTTGTAAATATCAGGTAGACGGAAGAGTGTAGAATTTTGCAGGTGTTTGGAAATTTTGCAGGTTTTGCAAATATGTAAGTAGATGGGCATTACAATATGCACGGTAAGAAGATGAACAATACTCAAACAATATTTGTATTTTATTTTTTACCTTATAAAAAATAACTTAAAAGTAATTTACCAAACACCTCTTTTTGAATTTTAAATTTACATGTAGATTGGTTGATGTTTAAGAGGTTACATAATATCAAATTAAGCAAACAATAAATATAATAACAACAACAGTCTACTAACAAGAAAGGTTGCACTATTGCCATTCTGCCAAGTTTGCATATTGTCATTAAGAAACAATACAATTTTGAATACTCTGAAATCGCATGCAAACAATGTAATATGTATAGTTATTTACGTAGGTACCTACACACGGATGGATTTACGGCAACAGGAAGAGCGGAATGGCGCCTAAGCCTGCGATACGGTTTGTAAATACCGCCCGTGTGGTTGAGCTCCAGTTTTAATAACGATCTGAATCGAATTATGGATGTTTATCCTAGTAATCCTACTTTTCATTTTGTGTGTAAGGTGGTTTGTTGTGGCAAAATGACTGAAGATATTTGCTTATTTTAAACCTGCGTTTAAATACGCCTAAGTTAGGGCGGGCGGAATAAGCTCTAGGATAAGATATCCGGTTAATGTAGCCATTAATATATTTTTAGGTTCATTACACAAAATGGACGTTATTAAAACAAAGTTATTTCTTACGAAATAGGTAATTAAATAATTGGTAGGTACTTACATAATTATCATGATAGTTTTGAATACTTTGGTTGATAAGAATGTTTATTACAATATAGTATATTTTGTTTTAGGAATTGATTATTTTCATATGAATTCATATTATTATATTTATGTACTATGAATATGTTATATATAAAAGAAAGGGCTTATATAAGGTTTATATACAAAAAAGATGAGTCTATACATAAATATAAAATTCTATATGTCTACGTATGTTCTTCGTTAGATGTTTTCATTACCTATACTTCCCAAAAATAACTTGGAGCTAAATATTATCCAAGCACTTATCAAAGACATTATACAGATTCTGACGATTCTTCCTCATACAATATGTTCAAGCAAAAATATTCCTTACGAACAGGTATTTCACACCAACAAGCAAAAATGTCCCTAAAAACACTAAAACACTCACTTTACCGCCTTCACTTCTCACTAGAACTGAACTATTCAAATATCTAAAACATACTAAGTCGTTTTACGAAGTTAATAAATGCGTGTATTGAAACTGTGAATAAAAAATAACCCTTACCTTTACGAATGGAAATTAGATCAGTAGGTAGCGAATGGGTCTGCGGTTCTCAAATATTTTGTTGAGTAAAATATAGTGCGAACTGCACTTATGTTACTACTAAGTACCTATACTATAATGTGAAAAAAAATATGTTTATGAATTTTAGCAATGTAATGAATACAAATATGAAAGTCGCATTAAGGTGATTGTCGATTTTTACTTCATTTTTATAGTTATGGCATATTGTATGTTGGACTTCTTTTTATACAGGTACCAGCAGTAAATAATAAGTTATTGTAAAATATTTTAAGTAAGTTTCTGTTTCAAAATTTTAAATATTATATTACTTCACTCAAACTAAAATAATAATATGTGTGATAACTGTGATTTGAACGCGGCTTAATTCAATATATATATTTTAAAGTATCAAGATTAAAAATAAAAATAAAATAAAACATAATTTGATTTTCACAAATTATTCAACACAAGCTAAATAATAAAATATCCAAACACAAGCTAAATAAAATATTCGCAAAACTTTAACATCCACTGCCCTACGTAAGAGATCGTATATCGCGATTGTATTTTTTGCAAGCGCTCATTAATTTGGCGTCGCAAGTTCGAACCCTTCCGTGGTCTATTGTGCTATCTCCACTGCTGTTTCCGCTTCTTTTTATTATGCAGATTAAGAGCTTTATCAGCCCCGGCTTTAGATAACATTTGCATTTCTAACCTTCACAATGTTACATCACTATGCTCAACATTATTGTTTGACAAATTCGTTTTTTAATGGCCAGTAACAATTTAGTTCTCGATTCTGTTGTTCTAAATTTGAAATAAAACAAAAATGTATTCTTTTTTGTTTTTATTGCCAGTATCAACGTCAGAGTTAATAAGCAACCCCTTGACATATTTCATAAATTTGAATACAGAATGGAACAGCTATAAAAAAATAATGGACACTAACTGTCGATTGACATAACCGATCATGCGTAACACGAGATGAATGGGAAAACAGCAGTCAAATAAATCTAACGAGGACTCTTACATCTGCATGTCACTGGAATAAATCAAATCACTATTGAATGCATCCGTAAAATATTTTCGAACTATTTTGAATGTACCTTGTGTCATAAAAAACTTCCCTCCTAAGTTAACCCGTTCACTGACACATTGTAAAAAAAAGTTACACCCATATTTTGCACTTCCCAATACCCAATAATAGGGTCTATTTATGCATTCTCGATAAATGAAGAGTATTTTTTTACGTCTATTATAAATCAAAATGTATTATTTATCTTTAGAGATTCGAAATCTGCATCCTATTGTTATTCGGGATATGCGGTGTGTAGGGTGTAATGTTTTTGTCAGAGAGTCCGTTGTTACTTTACATTTTTATTATTACCTATCAACTATCATAGATAACCTAACAGAATAATAATATGATCGTTATTTTTTATATTTAAATTTCGAAACTCAAAATACAAAAATGCAATTAACGATGTTACATAAACAAAGTAAAGAATATAAAACTAACAATCTTAGAGAAGAGTTATACTAAAAACAGGAACATGAAATCTGTGACTAAGAGACGATAAAATACATTGTTTCATTGTAAGTACATTGTAGCTGAATTCGTAACAAATCGTTGTCGAGATAAACCATAGATTTATCTGATTCAAATTAATTCAGAGCGGTTCGGCCATTTTGAATATTTCGAGAGGGTCTACTCGACCGTGGGGCAGTAATTATTTGATTGAAGTCAAGAGGTTGCATGCCGAGATAGCGTTGTAGCCGCCTTGCCCTTACCGCTCACACTCGAGTGCTTTATTGTTTGAAATTTACAACGTGCCAGAATTACACCTACGGTGTTCAAGGGTTAACCGTCGATTTATGTGCATATTTTAAAGTTTTGCTAACTAAATTTTCGTTGTTAGATCAGTGATGTTTGTGGTAAAATAGCTTAGAATTTTACGTATGATGTTATGTTGCTAATATTGCTTGAAAGCATAGGTGCGCATGTTCGTGGGTATAGAAAAACTGTAACCTAATTTTATTTCACTAAAATGAATTATTTATATTCTGGAGATATTTTTTGTTTAATAATTACGTTTAATATACAAAATTTAATTAAAATACAAAAGATTTTTAATATCCAAATAGCTAACTCATAATAATCTCAAACTGATGCCTTCTGAATAAAAAAATTCATAACACAAGAATTCATTTCATCTTTCACATAATTCTTAAAATCTTAATATTCCAATCGTCCGTTAACCCTCAACCGCGCCCTACGATCCCGTGCCCATAGGAAGTGCTTGACGCATGCCTCAGGCGATGTGTCGATGAAATCCTCCTGAGAATGCATGCATAATATTCATCTTATAAATTTCTTCGACACAAATGATCTCGGATTACCCCCAGACCTTAGGGTCACCCTTTCAATACCTGAGGCCGAGGGTGACATTTTTTATTCACACTTCCGTCAATATGCAAAAAGGACTGTTATTTCTTTGATATCGGAAATAATAATTATATGCATAATGGAACGGATTAGAGGGTTACCAGTTTTCTGTGTGTGACATTTTTTTCTGTTCCTGTCACCTTGGCTGTCAGATGTTTCGAAGCAATTTGTTCGATACCTATTCATTGTATCGGATTTAATGTGAGTTTATTATGCAAGCTGTAACCTGTGTAACGGTTTTGTAATTATTATTTTTTAAATATTTTTTATGCTGCCTGCAACAATCTACTAACATATTTGGCATGAGAACGAACTCGAAGTTCGTTAAAACATCTATAATTAGGTATAATCGACTATATTCTTTTGTGAAAAGCACTATAAATTGTAGTAAACAAAGAATATTATAAATAATATCATTAAGTTATCACAAAGGCAACTAATTTTTAGAAATATAGACGATATTAAACATGCAATTGCTAAAATACGTAGGTACAGGTAGGTATAGACTCCTAAAAGTACTTAAAAATACAAGCTTCGTTATAAAAATAATTAAACAACCTTTGCAATTTATGAATACATTCACAAACCGATACAAACGCAAATAAAATATTTTTTATATCATAAAAAACTTCACCCACATTGAAGGGTTGTTTTGTTTGATTTTTTATGGGTTTTAGTGCAGGTAATCTCTTGTCCTCTCACGAACTGAATAGCTTGTGACGTATAAAGGGATTATCTCATTCTAATAGATAATTAATGATGCCGCTTGTTGGTTTTAGATTGCTTATTTGTACAATGCAAATATTGTAGAGCGCTACCGTTTTGTGCTGGCGATGGTGGTGTGTATTGAAACACATTCATTTGTTTACATAATAAATTGACTTTTTGAAGTGAAACTTCTTTAGGCGCTTTGAGAGTGATATTTCAAGGTCGCGTCATGGTAGTACCGTCACGTCATAGAGTAAGAGAGCCAGAAAGTAATTTTACCAAAGAAGTTTCAATTCTGACACGTGTGCTTGGCATTTTTTATAAGCATTGTTCTTCATATTTTGGTTATTTTAATTTAAGGATATTGGTAAGTTACGTGCCTGTAATAATCAACTTAGCAAATTAATCACTTTTCATCGAATTTACATTTTCCTAATTGACATTTAAGACAGGAACAATAAATAAACCTTTTTAAATGTTACGTAGTCTATATAATAAAGCATAAGAACATCTATTACACAAAACGTACAGCTAAAACTTTTCTAACAAATCATTTTAAAAGCAAATCCCAAGGTGTCAATGGAACTAAAACAAAAGCAAAAGACAGCGAGTTCATCGACCTACGGCAACGTGGCTGTAACTTTCATTCTTAAAGCGAACCAAGTTAGTAACCTACTTTTCATTAATAAGGCGGGCTAAAAAAATGCACGAAGAAAGTATCAAAGATTGAGTGAGCGCGAACTTTGTGCGGCGCGGACGAAAGATTCGTGAGGGTGCGTCGTCTTCAATAAGTACTTTTTATACATTTTTTTTCTTATACGAGTACGTTTGAAATTTGTTTAATTTAGCTGAACAAGTAATAAAAAATAATCAAATACATGAATATTTTTTGTGACAAACTATAACTATAACAATTTTGTGAAAATCTATGTAAAATAATAACTTAGGACAGTGATAATGGGTGTTCTTTGTTGAAAGTTAAAAATAACAACTCCATTTAATTATTACTTAACCACAAATAAATCTGTATTTATTCAGATCCTACTAATTAAAACCATTAAACGTAAGGGACACTTCACGACCTAATAAATGGAATCCGATTAAAAATGACGTCATCAAGGACAATGCCGCGTCTTGTCTATTCCTTCCACAATTTTTCCTCGTTCCCGCCAGACGCCGAGACGCTAAAAAAATAATTAAAACCAACGTCGGCGAGAGTGAAAGCGCGCCGTCTGCCGCGTAATTAGTACAATGGTGTTTCCTGACTTTGAACTTCAGATAGTATTTCTTTATTTTTAAATTCTCATTCTTGTCTTCGACGCGGTTCATTCACGGTTGAAGTTAGGCGCGCTTTTTTTGGCGCGTGATTTGAATTCGCGTTCCAAATTCGAATTGATATTTTTCAGTTCTTTTGTTATTGTTATTATTCATACTTGAATTAAATTTATATGCATTGAAAAATTAAAAACTTATTTTGTGATAAATATTTTAATATATTATGAATTTCAGAATTTATGTAATGTAGACGTAATCGTATTTCTTTTATTTTGCAATCTCTTTTAGTTAAAAATATTTTAATTTGCAGCCCTTTTCAAAGAATGAAAATAATAATTTTAAATTTCAAATTTTTATACCACCCCAAATTTCAGCGAAATAAAATTCGCAAGAAAATATATTGCACTAAAATTACAGCTAAGGAAGAATGGGTAGATAATAAGAAAGCAGTATTTAATACCTAAGTAAATTATTTCATTATTGGGTGCGTTGATAAATAATTGATATCTAGTGTGCTTTATTATGTATATACCTAGATATTCAAATTACCTATTACCTATGTTAGGCATATGTATGTATAAATTAATTACATTCAAATATTTAGAATACTTAGGTACATCAATTATCAATTAATTACCATCTATAAAAATCTAAATTATAACTTATTCGTCTCAATAAACTCAAATGTTACTTAAAAATTAAAATATAACCCAAGAATATACCAATAATAATATATTTTGTCTTCTATTTTCATAGTGTAAAAATAGAAGACAAAATATGTTATTATTTTTTATTATTATACTAAATATTTAAGTAACCTAACCAACGTACCTACTTATAAAAGTAAATAATTTATGACGTCCCAAACCAAAAACGACAAAGACATTCTTTACCATAAACATTCGCCGAAGACCCAAAAATAAAACATTCAAGAAACTAATTTGTCCGTCGAAACCCTACGCGTGTTTAATTTTCCAAACCTACACGGACCAATTTTTCCTCTCCTTATTGAAAACTTGAAAATTAATTCCACCTAATTTCCTACATGACGAGGTCACACACGCGTGCGTATCGCTACGTCGGCATAGGGTTGCCGAAACTAACTCCCCCGCGCCCCTCGCATCAATCTTCACCCCCGAACACCTACGACAATATCGTACAATAATATATGTCTAACTTTCGGACCGGCCCTGTAGGTAGCTGCGTTTCGCTCGCTCCTGGTAGATAACCCGTTAGTGAGACAGGGATGGAGATACGTGGGGGTGTCCTAAAGGGTGTGTGTGGGGTGCTATTGAAATTGAAGAGGGGTTTAGGCGCGGATGACGCCTGGATGGAGAATGGATGGAAATTTCCTCAATTTAGCGTTTTCGCCAACAAAGGACGTTGTTTAATTTTTGGTTTTGTTGAGGCGTTCAGGTGTTGTGTGATCGGTTTTGCCTACGTGTGATTTTTTATGTCTTTTTGTACAATTTGTGACGTGCCGAGCTTTTACCGCTACATGTAATATTTTTATTTTATGTTACACTTTTATGATGTTTTGACATCACAAAGGTCTATATCATACGGCCGTGCGCAGACGACAGACTATCCGTGACGCACTTTTTAGTCTGTCAAAATAGAACCTATGAAATTATATGCAGTAACGCACACGACGCGCAAAAAGTCCGGCGCACAAAAAATCCGTGTAATTCGGGCAGATCGCACCGCGCCGCATCGCGCCGCTCCGCACAAAAAGTCTGTGAAAAAAATAGAACGTTTGCTTCAACAAGCGCTAACGCAGACGGCGCACACTTTAGTCGGCAATCTGCAATTGCTAGGGACGTACGCACGCGATCTATTATCATGCCAGAGGTCGATGTAAATAAGTTAATTCAAGAAATTCAAAACAGACCAGCAATTTATGACACTTCTAAGGCGGAATACCATGATAGACATTATAAGTGACAATTCACTTGTAATAGATTGATATTATTGTGTACCTACATTATTACAACATACTTAAAAATTTGTTGCCATGAAAATCCACGTAATTCTTATAAATTTTTATGTTTTTTTATTTTCCCTAATTAATAAAAGAAAATCTTTGTTCATAATGTTTTGGACTTTGGTTTAAATAATAAGTAGGTACCTCAGAAACCTATTTGTCATTTGAATAATAAAAAACTTAGTTTGTTGTTGTTTATAATAAATAATATAATTATGATTATATAAATATGTATATTTTATTTACTTACCTGAGTGTCACAGACAGCCTTTCTTCTGGACCAATGCACCTCCTCATTGTTGTTTCTGAATGAGTCAAAGCAGGTCTCAAAATAAATAGCAACTCATCAAATGTAGTAACAGACATTTTATAAAATTTGAAAAAAATTGCCGGATGTTGTTTCAGAATCGAATGTTTAGTATGGAACTGTCCCTTCAGTAATCTTTCCGAAAGTATAGGATGTACCCAAAATTCTCTATTTCTTCTTCTTTTTCTGTACTTCATGTACAAAATAATACTTCGCGATCTCTGCACGATTTCCATAGCGTCTACGTCCCTACAGCTCTGCCGACAAAATGATCGAAGATGTGCGTCGTGTGCGTTGAGTCTGTGAAAAATCCGCGACCGACTTTTTGCGCGTCATGCAGACTTTTTGTGCGCCGCAGACTCGATCGCACAAAAAGTGTGCCGTCTGCGCCGGGCCTAATGGCGTAGTTTCTACTTGTCAAATGCCAAGAAATGACAGCTTCAAAAGTGACATCTACCGAAATAGCGGGCTATTCAAAATAACACCTCTTATTGGAAAACCCGTATTAAAATATTCAAGGGGTGAAATTTCATAGAAATAAAAGATATTTATAGGCATGCGAAAACGATTATATTTTCAGCGAACTGTACAGGACAAACTGACATAATATGAACTGTCAAAATTGTTCTTTTATATCTGTGGCATTTACATCAATTCCTTTTTTCCAAATTGTTGAGGTTTTTTTTTACTGGCAACAAATCATTGTTTTTCTGTTCATACCATTACATTATCTCTTAGATCATTAAGTAATGGATAACACTCGCAGGCGTTTCCCCTTTTGCCGAGGTATAAGATTATTTGAATCGAAAAATCTTATGCTTTCATAAAAACTACTTGCGTAATCGATTACAAACACTCTGCGTATTCGTAAAACATCGAAAGGACGTCTGCGAGTGCTCCGCTAAAAATGCCGTTTTGCACTGTCAAGTCTTGCAGAAGCAATTCAAACATGTCGAATATTAAAAAAGATGGAATAACCTTTCATTTGTGTATATTTTTTTATTTTTATAACGTAAATTTCTAATTAAATGCAATTTCTAATAATCGTCGATGTATCGTTTAGCGATATGATCAAGACAAATAATCGAGTCATGTTTACTCGATCATTGATGCGGCCCCACGAGACTATCATAGAAAGAAAATATACAAATTTAATCTTTATAAACTAAGAGATAAAGTTGAATTTAAAACGCGATAATGAACCGCATTCCTTACGAGACTATCTTGTAAAGAAATACAAATTTAATCTTTATAACCTAAGTGATAAAGTTGAATTTAGAACGCGATACTGAACCACACTCCCCACGAGACTATCTTGGAAGATACAAATTTAATCTTTATGAACTTAGTGATAGAGTTGAATTTAAAAACTCGTCGCTTAAAAGGTCGTAAATTTTTACGACTTTCGTGACACAAATTATTTTTGTGAATGTGTGATTGTGTTTCATTGTGTGTTTCATAGTGTGAGTTACCCTCCCCGCACCAAAATCAGCAGAAAGTTTAGTTAGAACATTTGCCAGCGTACTCCATCCATTACTTAATGATCTAAGCATTATCTAATAACTCAGTACCTATTGAATTATGAAATTACGTTCGTAAAACAGAAATTACAAGAACAA
>CAJQZM010037320.1:27996-38753 GCA_907164665.1 Colias nastes | reverse complement strand
GGGAAATATGCGGGTTTTTCTTTGAAAACGCGGGCGAAGCCGCGGGCAGAAAGTTAGTAAAATAATAATTCTAATTTTTATGTTTTTCCCAGGTATCCTCCGATCTATCTACTCAGATCCAGATTTAGTAGCCGACTACATGCCGGTAGATGTTGCTATCAAAATGTTCATAGCTGGTGCTTGGTTGAGAGGATCTAAAAAGTAAGTAATTAATTTTTATATGTATGTATGTTTATCAGCACAAGCGAAAGCTTAGTATGGGATCAGATCGTGCCGTGTGTGAAAATTGTCCTGAAATATTTATTTATTTTATTCGCTCGTTTGATGTAAATGCACCGTAAAGTGTAGGTTTCTATTTCATAAAACTAATCCTATCCGAAGGTTGCCTGGCAGAGATCGCTTAAAAGCTATAAGGCCGCCTATTTAACATGTTGTATCTTATAATTATGTTTTTCTCTCTTCTTTTTATTTTCTTCTGTATGTGTGTGTTAAATAAATAATTTTGTATGGTATTGTATTTATGTAATAAACAGAATCGAACCCACTGACGACGTAGAAGTATACCACTGCTCCACGAGCCACATGAAGACTATGACATTGGGAGAAATCATAGATCACGGGAGAGAGATCATTCGAGAAGTACCATTGGATAAGATGATGTGGATTAGTGATGGGGGGATTACGAAGTCCAGATTGGTGTATTATATGAAGGTATGTATTAAAATTAAAATTCAAATTCAAATTCAAATTCAATTAAAATTTACATATTTTGTTCATTTTTATTTTAAATAGAACACGTGTCAGAAGTGAAACTTCTTAGGCAAGATTTAAAGATACAAAAATCGTCACCTTACCTACTCCATGATGTGACGGTATTTCCATGACGCGACCTTGAAATTTTACTAATTTTACTAAAGAAGTTTCATTTCAAAAACTATCGAGTATGCTTTTTTACATTTAATTGTTTTCTTTATTTTCAGGTTATAATACTGCATTTATTTCCGGCGTTATTAGTTGATTTTCTGTTATCACTTTTAGGAAAACCACCACTGTAAGTTTTACCCTTTCGTAGATTATTTTTCTGTCATTTCTTAAGATAATTTCTTGCTTTCTTAAAAACTATGTAAAGTTCAAAAATAAAGGTCAAAAAATTTCTCAAACTTCGACGAAATTGGGAAGTATTTAAATAATTTTCGTACCTAAGTATTTCATTCCAACTATAAAACTATAAAATACGTTCTAGTATTTTTTAAATGAGTATTCTAGGTACTTTTATGCAGTGCAGTGTCGCATTGCTCCTCTCCTGTTGGTCTTAGCGTGATGATATTATAGCCTATAACCCTTCCTCGATAAATGGGCTATCTAACACCGAAAGAATTTTTCAAATCAGACCAGTAGTTCCCGAGATTAGCGCGATCAAACAAACAAACTCTTTATAATATTAAGTATAGATTATCTCTGGTATAAATTGTATAATTTAATTCTTTCCACAGGCTAGTAAAACTCCAACGACGTATCTATTCGGCAAACATAGCTCTGAATTATTACCTAACTCAACAATGGAAGTTCGTCAACAATAACATTCTACAATTACGAGAAAAAATAAGAATAGAAGATAAAAGAGAATTCTTCTATGAAATGGAGACAATTGATAGACTGCAGTACTTCAAAAATGGATGTATCGCTGGAAAAGTATTCATTTTGAAGGAAAAAATGGAAGATTTGCCGAAAGCGAAGAAGAATTGGAAACGGTAAGTAAAGAAAAAGAAGAAAAAAGTTTAAGTATTGCAATTTACAAAGAAACGAGAAATGAGTAGCAAAAAAGAGCGTTTGTGCCGAGCACACGTGTCAGAAGTGAAACTTCTTTGGCAAGATTCAAAGATACCAAAATCGACGTCTTACTCCATGGCGTGCCGGTATTGCCATGACGCTTTTAGTATCTTCGAATCTTGCCAAAGAAGTTTCACTTCTGACACGTGTGCTCGGCACACACGCTCTTTTGTTTTTTTTAATATTAACCTAAATAATTATTTGTTTTTTTTTCAGATTCTTCTACTTGGATCTAACTCTGAGGTTTTTATTCTACACTGCGGTAATTTGGTTCGTTTACAGTCGTGATATTTTGCCCTCTCTTTGCCAATGGACCTATAACTTTTTACTGGGAGAATAAATTATTTTTTAAATATAATTTTAATGAATTGAATGTGTTTTATTTTTTACCTCTTCCTTGATTAATAAATACAGTAATATAATCAATAATTTTATAATAATTTTAAATAATTTTACAAACTTAAATACAGTAGTTACAACGTATAAGCAACTAAATCCTAGGTTCGATTCCCAGGTGTGAAAAATTAAGCCTCATATACCCATGTGCATACATCTACTTATCACCTAGGTCCTAGATTGTCATTAATTATTATTATCAGTAATACGTACTGAAAATCGATAAAAAAATATAGTAACATTATCTATGTTTTCCAAGCTGAAAATCATCAAAATAGCACCATCGACATTTGTCTGATAAATATGACGTATTGAATAAAATTTACTGAAATATAATATACCTACTAGCTTTCCACCCGCGGCTTCGCCCGCGAAGTCAAAGAAAAACCCGCATAGTTCCCGTTCCCGTGGAATTTCCGGGATAAAACCTATCCTATGTCCCGGGATAAAAAGTAGCCTATGTCCTTTCTCGGGTATCAAAATATCTCTATACCAAATTTCATGCAAATTTGTTCAGTAGTTAAGGCGTAATTGAGTAACAGACAGACAGACAGAGTTACTTTTGCATTTATAATATTAGTATTTATAATATATAGTACCTTATATTTCTTTTCCTTTCATAGTCTTTTCCTTTATTAACGACGACTGTGTTAACGACAATCCTTTTTTATCCTAATGTAACAAGACAATCAAAATTCTCTAAATACATAATGGGTTATTCCTCATAATCACTAGATAATATTATATATTCAGTATTCTCAAGTATTCCGAAGAAAACTATTACTATTTAACATTATAATTAACTGACTGCTAACGTCAACACTACTTTTAAACATGAATAGATGGAATTAAACCAAATAAGAGGTCCTAATCAATGCAAATAAATAAACTTGGAGTGTCTGTTTTGTAATAAGTATTGAAATAACCGCTTTTTAAATGCTATACTTATAGTTATATCTATGGCAAAATAACATTTTATAATTATTTTTGTCTCTCTAGACGTTTATTCCTACGATTCCCTTGAATGGCTGGACCGATTTGTAAGGGACTTTCAATGGCAGATAGGTGATGTGGTAGTTGGTACCAAGGATTAAATTAGACTAATATTCTAGAACCACGCGCACGAAGTCGCGAGCACAGCTAGTTCAGTAAAGTAAATTTCTACATGTAAATATCTGTCTTTATGAGTTTAAATATAAAGTTAATCCTACTAATATTATAAAGTTTGTGAGGATGGATGGATGGATGTTTGTTACTCTTTCACGCAAATACTACAGATTACAGAACCGATTACTAACTCAGCCCCCGGAATCACAGACACAATAGAAAATCTATTGTGTCGTGGTCAGATCGGGCCGCTCGGGGCTCAATGGGTTAAAATGAAATTGGTATGTAGGTAGCTGAAGACCCAGAATAAGACATAGCCTACTTTTTATCTCGGTAATCCCACAGGAACGGGAATTATGCGGGTTTTTCTTTGAAAACGCGGACGAAGCCGCGGGTGGAAATCTAGTTGAGCAATAAAGTAACTTTATAGGTACATGTTAAAATCTGTCTTTATATTATGAGTTTGGATACAATAGTTTAGAGAACAATAATTACCCAACTCGATACACAAAAAGTAAGTCGATTGAGTAATAGACTACAGGCCCATGTTGAAAAAGTTATGGGTCATTTGAACCACCAGGTGACCTATCTAGAACGATATAAGAGCACAAAATAATAAGATTCAGCACTATGCCGTCACTTGTAAGCTGTCCAACTGAGTGCAGATGAGAATTCGAAAGTACAGGTAGAGATTTTTTCCCCTTGTCTCCATGATTTTTGTACGGCGTTGCGGAATAATGGATTAAAAGCAGTATTGAAATAGTACGACACAGATGCCGTACAAAAATGGTGGTCCACAAAGTCGGAATTTATTTTTATTTTCCGACAATTACCGGGGTAAATTTGGTAGTGTTGCCCAAATGCAAGAACAAGACGAGACTTAGCCAGTCTTGGTCTTGGTCTTGCGCCAATACACCTGGTCTTGGTCTTGGTCTTGGTCTTGCGCTCCCAGTCTTGGTCTTGGTCTTGGTCTTGCAGCAAGAGTCTTGCAAGTCTTGCAATTACCTATTAGTCTATTACTATTTATTAAAGTTTACTTTAAATCTTAGAAAAACGTATTAGAATTGGAACATTGTGAGCTTGAATTAACATAGCCATAGTAAAGATACTTGCGTGATCAGTATAATGTATTCATTTTCATTCTAAGCACTCTGAAACTTATTTATTCTTTGGAACACCTGTAGGTACCTACTCTTAAAAAAATTCGAAATTATTTTGCATGAGTATACCTACGCCCTATGGCGGCAATCAAATAGTGTCAAATGTTATGATTTCGGCGTGGCGGCAACGATTGTTTTAGATTTCAAAAGAAGCCGCCGGCGCGTGTATCATAACCATGTACTTCCGAAAAGCGGCAAATTTCTTTGAGAAGTAAGTACAAAACCTTTGATGCCACATTATCAAAGTGCCGATGGTTAAAACATAACTATGCATGCACTCAGTTTGATTTTAATAGATATTTTTTTATTCGCTATGTTTATGGTATTAGTCGTAATGCGCATAGGTCCAGTTTTTCATATTCTTTGATACAGTTTTTTGCGTTTCATAGAATTCCTAAGCGTACCTACCTATACACCGAACTGTTACACCTAACTACTCAGTGAAATAGCGCTAAGTCCTAGCTGCAAGACGCAAGAGTCTTGCAGGCTATGTCTTGTTCTTGCTCAAGTCTTGCACGGTCAGTCTTGGTCTTGGTCTTGCTAAAAATACGCAGTCTTGTTCTTGGTCTTGGTCTTGCAAAAACGCAAGAACAAGACCAAGACTGCAAGACCAAGACTGAATTTGGGCAACACTAAAATTTGGTCATTTGATTTTGTCAATACCCCCAGACTGTTTATGTGTGTACTAGCTGTGCCCTGCGGTTTTACCCGCATTGCTCCGCTCCTATTGGTCTTAGTGTGATGAATGATGATATAACTCATAGCCTATAAGCCTTCCTCGATATATGGGCTATCTAACACCAAAATAATTTTTCAAATCGGACCAGAAGTTCCTGAGATTAGCGCGTTCAAACAAACAAACTCTTCAGCTTTATAACATTAGTATAGATTTACGTTCGTAAATTCGTGTCATGATTACGCAATTTTTTAACATATTGTGGATAAATCAATGTCAGCATGTTGATATTACTGTATAAATTGCTATAATTTATGCGGTTTCGATACGATAATGCCTAATTAACCTTTAACTATTTTAATGATGTATATTGGAATGACGTAACATTAATAACAATAAGTTTCTTCGTATAAATTAAATGAAACTATGCTAGTGCAAAACAACATCGTATAAAACACGATTTATCTATTTAAGGGGAGGCTCCCTAAATTTTATATGAATTTGCATTAATATTCTGAAACAGTTACACATACAATCAAAATGGAACTTTAGTATATGATTTATTGGGTCTTTTTATTTCCATGTACAAGACAGTTTCGTAATGTTAACAGTAAGAAAACATAGTTTACTATCCAATCCCAAGATATTTTTTCTCTAGATCAATTATTACTTTAGTTATAAACGAAATAAGAATTGATACTTGTGATATTTAGCTCGAACGCGATCAAAGAGCGCACGCGATATTCAACTTTATTACGGCTGTGTTAGCGTCTAGCACCGTAGCGGTCTAACCGGTCTCTCAGTGCCAGAAATTGTGTTAGGGAGCCTCCTCTTAAATAAAATTCAGGAACCAAAAAACTATCTGTGTGGTTTTGGCATGTCAATTTATATGAAACATGTATTTTTCTTTTATCTATACTATATAATATTATAAAGCTGAAGAGTTTGTTTGTTTGTTTGAACGCGCTAATCTCAGGAACTACTGGACTGATTTGAAAAATTATTTTGGTGTTAGATAGCCCATTTATCGTGGAAGGCTATAAGCTATATATCATCACGCTAAGGCCAACAGGAGTGGAGCTCTGCGGGTAAAACCGTAGGGCACAGCTAGTACTTAATAAATAAAAAAAAATCAAAAGGGAATTTCCTATTTTATTAATTTTTTGTTGGTACGTATTCGGCAGTCACAAGTAATTTCTAAACAAATAAGTGTAAAAGATGTGCTTTAAAACTAAGCACGTATTATACACACATTTGAAAAGAAATTGCTTTCTGTTATTTTCTCTACATCTAATTAAATATTATATCATATTGAAAATTGTACGGATAGAGTATGAAATTAATAAAATTTTATGTCTAGATACTAAAAAAATACAATGTCGGAATTGGGAAGAAGAAAGGAACAAAGAGAATTGTATTGCTTTATATAGAGTTCAATTTATTAGTATGTATACAAATAAAAATAGATTATCTAAATTGTAATTCAATCAATTCATCAATAATTATTTACTACTCTTTCGGTTTTATGATAAGGTTTTATGTGTTAAAAGGACAACCCACGCCTTCTATTGAGATGATAAAACAGACATGTTAGATAGCACATTTATTGGGGAAGGCTATAGGTATGCTATATATCATCACGCTAAGACCAACAGGAGCGGAGCAATGCGGGTAAAACCGTAGGGCACAACTAATGCAAGCATTTAGAGCAATGTTTTTTTATAGAAACAAATAATAAAAAATTAGGCTTTGTTCCCACTGCTGGGCACGGGCCTCCTATGAGGGTTCAGGCTACAATCCACCACGCTGGCCAAGTGCGGATTGATAAATGTAATATTATGCCGCCAATTCTTTGTTAACTTTTTTTTAAATTTTTTTTTTTGCTGTGTCTACAGATTATATAATACTCGTAGATAATGCTATAGGTACTAATGTTTCGATAGATATAAAATGTAAAATGTCGATAATTTTGCCACATTTTTCCATAATATTCTTTAAATTAAAATTGACAACATACAGGGCTCTACCGCTGAACATGTACCTATTATATTATAATGTTATTTATAATAGGGTATTGTATATATAATTGTATAATTAATTTATGCTGTTTATTTTAAATTTGCGATGCTAATTATATAACACGACCTTTAAGTACTTTTAAATACAAGGCGTTTTATTTTTTAATATAATAGAAATTAGGCAACCGTTTATTGAAGTGAAACTTCTTTAGGCGCGTTGATAGTTAAATTTCAAGGTCGCGTCATGGCATTATCATCACGTCATGGAGTAAGGCGATGATTTTGGTATCTTTGAATCTTGCGAAAGAAGTTTCACTTCTGACACGTGTGCTCCGCACACAAGCTCTTTTTTTTGTTTATATATTTTTTAAATAATATTGAATATTAAATCGTGTAATATTTTCGGCGAATGAAAAATTGTGTCAAATGAGAGTTTTATCAATATGTTACCTGGAAGAGAATGCTTTTGAGTAATAAGGCCACCTTTTCGTGGATATGGGAGTGTGTGTTATATTATTCTATAAAATTGTGGTCAAAGTTTTTTTGCCTTGGTATGTATCACTACATAGTATAAAACAAAGTCGCTATATGCTAAAATCATTAAAACTATGCAACGGATTTTAATGCGTTTTTTTTTTAAAGATAGAGTGATTCAAAAGGAAGGTTTTAGTATATAATTTATTAGGTTTTAAACAAAGCGGGCGATGCCGTGGGCGGTAAGCTAGTGTACAATAAAGCATAAATAAATAATAATAGTCCTGCTGGTTTGTCGCACCCTGTATAAGTCTGTCAATATACAAAAAAATTGATTTGTCATACTAAAGTCATCATCAGTTTATCATAAAATCTACATTCAATTGTACATTAAAAAAAAAAACCTTTATTTGTATTTTATTAAATTTATTTGATTGTCACATTAGTCCTGATACACTAGGAGTTTTCGTTAAGGTAGGTTTTTGTGGTTTAAATATTTTTTTTTATTAATATTAATTGTTTTTTTTTAAGTACATACCTGTATTATATATTTTATCGTTTTCTTGATTTTGTTGGATGAAATAATAATTTAATATTATAAAATAAAAAATGCCCGAGTTAAATTCAAGTGTCGTGTTTGGATTTCATTTATATATTTTTTATTGAATATTAAAAAATATATTAAGTTTTAACAATTCAAATTTGTGGTAAAATAACAATAATTCGCCTTTATAATAAGAGATTAATTACTTAATAATTCACATTGAATTTCAGATAATATTTGTTTAACTTTAACTTTAACTAAAGAAATCGTAGCACTACAATATTTCTAATACAATATGTATAAGAAATATCGATATAAAAAAAATCTTCTAATAACACACTTATTAGCTTTACCTGTATGTTTGTATGTAACCGACTCCTTTAGACGATTTTGACCCACTTTAAACGAACAGATTTAATTCAAACTTTGTACACTTATCAAGGATCGGTGACAATCTTAGATCATAATGATCTAAGGTGACAATACAATAACATGAGTTTATCTTAATAAAGCGTGTTTTTTTTAACTATATTTATTGTTTAGAAAATGACGTTCCTGGAGGACCGTGACTTGCAAGATGTGCCCAGTATCAAGGAATATTACAAAGGGAAGACGATTTTTATAACTGGAGGTTCTGGTAAGTCAAGTTTTTCTATTTTTTATAAAATAGTTTGTAGTGAACAATACAATTAAAATAGAATAACTAAGTAACAGGTTACTTGCTTAATGCCTTCTTTATAAACACTACTATCTAAGTGGACTCCTTATTGCTATGTAAAGCCGGCTACTCACCTACCTGCAGCAGGGGCAATATTTGAATTGCACCCTTAATTGGCTCCTAAATAATTGTGATGTGTATAGGCAAGCATGGGCAATTAAGAGAACAGCTGAAATTGCTCCAACCGCCGTGCAACCGAGATTGCCCCTGCGGCAGGTACGTGAGTAGCCTAGTTTAATATGATAGAGTGATTCAAAGGGAAGATTGAAGTACCTATTTAATTTCATAAGAATTAAACAACGTGGTCTAAGTCGTGGACGGAAAGCTGTTAGGTATATACAAAATTTAATCTACATTTTGCACGCCAGTCTAGTTTTACTTTTTCATTAAAATCAATGGCTCTGACTTCAATCAATTACTTTGACTTAACTATAAACTGTTATCAGCTACCATAATTCATACAGTTTTATCTTTAAATTTTAGGTTTCATGGGAAAAGTGTTGATAGAGAAACTCCTCTACTCATGTACGGATTTGGAAAGGATATACTTGCTCCTAAGAAGCAAGAAGGGAATGAAATCAGAAGATAGACTAGCAGATTTGTACAAAAGCTCGGTAAGTAATCATAATAAGAATTATTTTACGGTGCATTTTTCGAATGCTCATTCTAACCCCACTATGTCAAATTCTTTTAGTGTAAACAGGCGTAGAGCATTCTTTCGTTGTTCTAAGTGCGTTTAAAAAGATTCTATGCAATGTATGAACAACACTGAATACGAGTCTTCTTTTACATCAAAAGATCTTTAGCGATAAGGCCGCCTTTTTGTACGTGTTTGTTTGTATGTGTTTTTTCGTATTGTTTCCTTGTTTTGGTGCAAATAAAGTATTTTCATTCATTCATTCAAAGATCACGAAAGGATGCTCTTGCTCTAGCTCTAGCTCTATGTTTTTTTTTAATTTGAACATTATTTATTGCAGATTATCAGATATCTACGTCATAAAGTCAACGATCATTCATTACAATGTAACTTAAAAGTAATAAGCACATATAAAAATCAAATAACGCTAAGTCACATAAAAGTTCGTTTGATGTAAATGCACCGTTATGAAAACAAAGACTGTTAAGTTTTAGTTAAATTGTATTGGTCATTTTAGAATCTTTTGTTTGATATCCATGTTGCTAAGAAAAAAAAGCAAAACAAAAATCATGATATAATATGCCATAAACACACATGTATATAGACAAATCTGATTCACTGATCGAGTTTCTTTACAACAGCTAGGTTAGGATAATGATAATCTTTTTGCTCTATTATAAAAACATGAAAACCTTTTCGTCTCCACTTAGAATGGAATCCAGGCCTAATCATAGCAAAATACATTATTTTTAATCATTACTTTTACAAATATCAAATATCTCTACAAAGACAGTATTTGTTGAAGAAAGAAAGAAACCTTTTATTTATAACTATTTTGTAAGTTTTTATTTGGACCATGAGTTCGCTAATAGTTATTCACAATATCAAACACACTAAAACCACAAGTTATACATATAAGTAATACTATAAACTCAATCAACTAAATATTTAACTTATTTGTAATATAAATTTATAAAGAATAGAAAAAATTCGATCACGAGGCGGGACTCGAACCCGCATCCTTTCGCGCCATTCCAGGGCGGATGCCTAGGGATGGGTAAAAAATATCGATATATCAAAATATCGATATTTTTTCAGAAAAATATCGATACTAATTAGCGATATTTTTTCCCGTGATATATCAATTTTAGATATTTATTTTCAGATATCAAAATCGATATATTTTTAAAGCTCTGC
>CAJQZM010037320.1:0-22996 GCA_907164665.1 Colias nastes | reverse complement strand
TGTATGAGATTGACGTAAGCTGTAGATAAACGTTATCTACAGCTTACGTCAATCTCATACATTCGTAGTCTATTCTATTGAACGCTACGCTAACAGAAAGCCACTTGGCTAGGGGGGCTGGTCCGATTAGATAGCTAATGTATTGAGGAAGGCTATAGGCTATAGGCTATATCATCACGCTAAGACCAACAGGAGTGGAGCACTGCGGGTAAAACCGCGGGGCACAGCTAGTCATATTATATTTTACTGATTGGTAGAAAGAAAAGAGAGAGCTTTAGATAACTAATATTAAGAATACTTATAATATATAGCTGAAGTGTTATCGATGAAGTAGATTTCATGTATAACCGCGCTAATATCAGAAACTACTCAACCGATTTCAAAAATTCTGTCATCGTTGGATACATAATACATATCCACATCATACATACGTGATCCCTGAATGCTAATAATACCTAGACTTTTGATGCTTGTTATAAAATAACTTGAAATCTTTGGTCACTTCTTCGTTCTTTACCCAATAAGACCTCATCTTTCTTATAAGCTATATTTACAATACAGGTGTACTTAATTAAAACTTAAATTTTCTTTGATTATTTATAGATTTTATTTGTTAAACTTACTTATTCGGTATTCATTTCAGTTGTATCCGCAAATATGGAGCCCATACCAGGCTGGAATGCGTCCCTAAACGGTCCTCTTGGCATTATGATAGCTAATGCTAAAGGTAAATTATTTATTTACTAGCTTTCCGCCAGCGGCTTCGCCCGCGTAGTAAAAGAAAAACCCGCATAGCTCCCGTTCTCGTGGTTCTAAACAAACGTACATCTATACATTCTTAGACTTTCAGGTTTGAATAGAAAAAAATAAAGCCTAACACACGATAGCGTAAATTTTATAGGTATGCACACAATCACACAATTCACCAAAAAATAACAATTCTTTAACTAAGTAGTAATTATTGAATGAGTTTCACAACAAAACGCAATTAGCATATTATAATAAACATAATTACATTAAGACAACCATGTTTACAAACATCGTGAGAAAACCGACATGTCGAAGAATCAAAAGTTCGACGACATGTGACATCCGCCAACCCGTACTTGGCCAGCGTGGTGGATGATGGCCTGTACCCTCATAGGAAGCCCGTGTCCCAGCAGTGGGAACATATACTATGGTCAATGGTGTCTCACTGTACGGTATAAATATGCAAATGGAAGTTATAGTTTAGCATACATATCTGAACGTATATGGGCTGATTATGATGAAGATGATGAATCATGTTTTAAGTTATGAAGATTTCATTAAATAAATATATTTTCAGGTATTCTACGTACTATATTATCAGACCCAGATCTGAGAGCTGATTATATTCCCGTAGATGTCGCTATTAAAAACTTTATAGCCGCGGCCTGGATTCGGGGAACTAAAAAGTGAGCTATCAATTAAATCAACTTCTTTAGTAAGATGTCTAAAACCGGCTACTCAAACTCAAACTCAAAAACTCAAACTCAAACATTTATTTATTCAATTAGACTTCTTCTAGAAGCACTTTTGAAACGTCATTAGGTACATATTTTTAACATTTACCACCGATTCGGAAAGCAGTATCTACGGAGAAGAACCGGCAAGAAACTCCATAGTTGCTCTTTTTAATCATGTCAGTTTTACAATTTCATTTTACAAAATACATATGTAACATCATATATTATAGTAATATGCCAAAGAACTGCTCACCTACCTGCAGCAGGGGCAATTTTGGAATTGCACCCTTAATTGGATTCTTAATTGTGATGTGTATAGGCAAGCAGGGGCAACTTCGAGAACAGAAAATTTGCTCAGACCGCCGTGCAACCGAGATTGTTCCAATATTGCCCCTGCGGCAGGTATGTGAGTAGCCGGCTTAAGCTATCATCAGTTCTTCATGACAAAATAGACAGCTTTCATAGCCCATTGAGTGAAGTATGCAAGCGTTCTGTAATATATTGCATGTTACACATAAGTCTTATAATTATTTCACCTAGTTTTAGTTTTTAAGTTTTGTTTTATTTACAAATAAATAAAAAATAAAATAAAAAATTAACATGTCTAAGCTTTTAGATATAATGTGTGGTTTTACATGGAACTGCGTTTTAAAATATTAGATTACCTAATTACTTAACCATAATATTATTCATTTATTAATTAATGTAAATTAAATCTATTATTAATAATTAATAACCCATAAATCAATTAATAATTTATTATGAATAATTTAAAATAACCAACGTGATTAACCTATTAGCTGTTTTAATTAATAAATGTATTGAAACTGCCAACCCGCACTTGGCCAGCGTGGATTATGGCCTGTACCCTCATACGTAGGCCCGTGTTCGAGCAGTGGGAACATATACTATGGTGTCTCACTTTCGGTATATTATGCAAATGGAAGTTAGAGTTTAGCATATATATTATGATTACATTACAATGCGTAAACAACAATAAATATCTATAGAAATTAACATTTTCAAGGATTATATTATTTACCCGACGTTTCGCACTTTAATCACACAATTAATTACCTAATCTCGTTTAAAGTCAGTTAAAGATTTTAATTTCTAAAATAAAAGAAAATAATGACTTACAAACTCAGTGTTAACGTTTTTAATTTTTAATTCCTGCTCTACATTGTACCAGAAGAAATTATCCCAGTGTCACCTAACCCCGGGCTAATGTCATATTAAGATTTTAATTTATAAATGTGTAATACTCGCGTAAAATCAAACAAAAGAAAATAATGACTTACAAACTCAGTGTTAACGTTTTTAATTTATAGTTGCTGCTCTACATTGCACCAGAAGAAATTATCCCAGTGTCAACTAACCCCAGGCTAAATATGTCATATTAAGATTTTAATTTCTAAATGTGTAATACTCGCGTAAAATCAAACAAAAGAAAATAATGACTAACAAACTCAGTGTTAACGTTTTTAATTTATAATTGCTGCTCTACATTGCACCAGAAGAAATTATCCCAGTGTCAACTAACCCAGGGCTAATGTCATTTTCATTCATTCTTTTTACATCCGGCAAAATATGATAGAGCGAATGCTGAATGATTTAAGTATGTACGCTCCTCCCCGTGGCCACGCTTGCTGTAAAATGTTCGAAACGTCGGTTTATTAAAATGGCGTTTTAAATCCGTTAAAAAGTGTTTAATTTCTTGACGTTCGATTCTTGTTTTATCGGTTGAGCAGTTGTTGCGTAAAGCAGTAAGAAACATTCAAACTTTCGCATTAATTATAATATTAGTAGGATTTTTTGTAGTTATTATGTGTTATTTGTGAATAAATGTTTGTCTATATTCTATATTTACAGATTCGAACCAACAGACGATATTCCCATCTACAACGTATGTGCTGGGTCTCTGAACACAATTACAATGCAAGAGATGGCCGACACTGGTCATGCTATGCTGGATGTCATGCCATTCGATGATGTTATATGGGTCTCGAATAACCCTAAAGTCTCGAGTTCCAGACTGCGGTATAATATTAGTGTGAGTTTCTTTATTTATTTACTAGCTGTGTCCCGCGGTTTAACCCGCAGTGCTCCGCTCCTGTTGGTCTTAGCGTGATGATATATAGGCCTTAAGCCTTCCTCGATAAATGGGCTATCTAACACAGGAAGAATTTTTCAAATTGGACCAGTAGTTCCTGAGATTAGCGCGTTCAAACAAACAAACAAACTCTTTAGCTTTATAATATTATAGTATAGATTAGTACAAAAGAAAGGACAAGGCCGAAAATGAACATCTATACTTATAATAAATCTGTAGAGAGGCCAATTCTGTACATGAAATATATTTTAAAAAAAACTATGAAGGGGTGATAAGGGATCGCTACTGATGCCAAAAATGCAATCAGTAAAATTTTTGTCTGTCTGTCTGTCTGTCTGTCTGTCTGTCTGTCTGTATATTCGTTATAGAAACAAAAACTACACGACGGATTTTAACGAAATTTGGCACAATTATTCTTCATACTCCTGGGCAGGTTATAGTATACTTTTTATTACGCTACGATCAATATGAGCAGAGCAGTGAAGGGAAATATTGGGAAAACGGGAGAAGTTACTCCATTTTTTAAGCTTCCGTCGCGTGTGCAGCCTTAATGGTAAAAGCTACATAGAAATCATGTACGACACAAATGTTCTTAAATTTATTACCTATTCAATAAAAAAAGAATCATGTAAATCGGTGTAGAAACACCAAAGTTATACATGAAATACGCTATAAGTCATCGCGCGTGAATACAGAATCATGCCATAAGGATTATTTTTGTGTATCAGTTGCCGCGTTCGACGCGCTTCGCGGTAATAATATACTAATATTATAAAGAGGAAAGGTTTGTAATTATGTATGTATGTATGGTTTTCACGCATAAACTACTGGACCGATTTCAAAAATTCTTTCACAATTTAGAAAGCTTCACTGAGCAACATAGGCTAGGTTTTATCCAGGAAATCCCACGGGAACGGGAACTATGCGGGTTTTTCTTTGAAAACGCGGGCGAAGCCGCAGGCGGAAAGCTATAAAATAATAAAAGGCATCATTTGTACAACTGGCATTCAGACGGTGCATTTACATCAAACGAGCGAATGCTCATTCTAACCCCACTATGTCAAATTATTTTAGTGTAAACAGGCGTAGAGCATTATTTCGTTGTTCTTAGTGCGTTCTAAAAGATTCTATGGAATGTTCAGATAATACTGAACAACGCTGAATACGAGTTTTCGTTTGCACTAAAAGATGACGAAATAATGCTCTTGCTCTAGCTTTTAGCTCTATAGCAGCTACTATTATGTATTCTGTGGCTCTATGTTCGTTTGATGTAAATGCACAGTTATGATTATTTACTCCTATTATGCAAAGAATTAGTTGAATCCTTCCAATATATAGAAATAATCTTGTCTGTCCGTCTGTCTGTTTGCAAACGATTTTCATATTTTGTAGATATTATTTGAATGTAAGAAATGAACAAACATATTTTTAGATAAATGCTGTTTTTTGTATACAATTAATATTCCTATTTTCAGGTTTTATTCGAACATTTGTTGCCATCTTTATTTATTGATTTACTGTTGTACTTAATGGGGAAAAAACCACTGTAAGTATTTTTTATGTGTATTTTATTTATCTTTATTAATTTAGGTACTAAATTAATGTTTGTAAGTCGCTATACGCTATAGATATCAATATCTCACAGTCAGTCACTTATCTAGTAATTCTATAATCCCAATTAATTATTTTTGTCACCTAAAACTTTAATTTACAGTCACTCAGTTTAAATACTATTGTTTGAGAATACTTTACGTTCTCTGCGTCTGAAAATCTATACGTTGCTTTGATCAAAGTAACAACTGTGAAACCCTGTATAGATATAAACTATAGCGTGTGTGCAGTATGGCTGTAGGGCTGTGCCGGTATGTGCGTGGCGAGGCGGGGGAGAGTACCGACCGTTCAGTTTCAAACTCAAACTCAAACATTTATATGTTCAATTAGACTTCTTTTAGAAGCACTTTCGAATCGTCATTACATATTTTTAACAATTACTACCGATTATATTATATATATTCTCCATAGATACCGCAGTATCTATGGAGAAGAACCGGCAAGAAACTCCATAGGCTCTTTCTTTTTAACTTCTAACTCGTGCTCTTTCTTACCCGGTCCCCGCCTCACCGCACATACCTACACCGCGGTACAGCGGTTGCGGTCAATCTTATAATCCCAGACGTATTTTTCAGACTGGTCAAAATACAACGCAGGATATACGTAGCGCAAATAGCATTACAATACTTTACGACGCAGCAATGGACGTTCTGCAATGATAACTTTATTAAACTGAGAAGTGTGTTGAAGGAAGATGATAAGAAGGAGTTCTATTATGACGTAGAGAATATCGATCATTGGAGTTACATGGTGGACTCAGGTTATGGGGCCAGGAAATACGTTTTGAACGAAAAAGATGAGGATCTGCCGAAGGCCAGGGCGCATTATAAGAGGTAAGGAAATCTATACTAATATTATAAAGCTGAAGAGTTTGTTTGTTTGTTTGAACGCGCTAATCTCAGGAACTACTGGTCCGATTTGAAAAATTCTTTCGGTGTTCGATAGCCCATTCATCGAGGAAGGCTATAGGCTATATTATATCATCACGCTATGACCAACAGGAACGGAGCCACGCGGGTGAAACTCTTCAGCTTTATAATATTAGTATAGATTTGTATCCTTGCAGTGGAAACACAAGTAGGTTTATGATTATAAAATGATATGCTAACACTGTAAAATTATTTGCAATTTATTAACGCATTTATTTGCTAGGTAATTGTGTATTTTGATTACAAGTAGTATTTAATATTGGCATAAATTACCATCGTGTCCTATTTGCGCTGTGTGTCACTGGAACATAAATGGTGGTTTTAAATTATCTACTTAATGATTAATAATCTTGTACACTAGCTGTGGCCTGCGGTTTTACCGGCATTGCTCCGCTCCTATTGGTCTTAGTGCGATGATATATAGCCTAATAGCCTTCCTCGATAAATGGGCTATTTAACACCGAAAGAATTTTTCAAATCGGACCAGTATAGTTCCTGAGATTAGCGCGTTCAAACAAACAAACAAACTCTTCAGCTTTATAATAAGTATAAGTCTCTTTTTTTAAAGAACGAGAGATTTATTTCAGACAACCTTGGATAAATACAGGAATAACAATGTAGGACGGAGTCAATTGTTATTTATTGGCTTTAAAATGAAATAAACATGAAATAATGTAAATGATTTGAATATTGTATCTACATATTCGAATATGTTTAGCATATTCATGTGTTCTTTTCTTAGCATTTTACATGTTAAAAATTTCTGTTCAAATTTTCACAAAAACGAATAAATAAAACAACCAAATTCGGATAAAATACACTTTATTCTCATTATAAAATAATAACAAATTAGCTTAAACATCTTGATCGTTTATCAATAAATCAAAATTTTTACTAACACTGCTACCTACATATGTTTATTGATTACTAGGGGTCGGCCCCGGCTTCGCCCGTGGTACATGTTTAAGTTTTCTCCACAAGAACCATCCTCGTACTTCAAGGAATATTACAAAAAACTAATTAACGAAATTGGTTCAGCCATTCTCTAGTTTTGCGCTTACCCACACATTTAGCGATTCATTTTTATTATATACCTACAAGATTTATCAATAACTACCATTTACCGCTAAGGGTATAAATATAAAATAATAGTTAAATTTCTATAAGAAACCGGGATTTCAATTTATGGAATTTACCACGGCTCTACTTGGTTTAAACCTGAGTTTAAACTCAACATAAAAACTATTAAAAATATAACTAATGTGTGAATCTTCCAGCTTCGTCTTCTTTCTATGGTCAAGTCATTTTCAATGTGGATCAGTTATAGCCGAACTTCCTGAAAATAAAATGAGTTTTTTATTACACACTATAGTTTCATTATTATATACTATATTAGCTTTCCGCCCGCGGCTTCACCCGCTTTGCCTAAAACCTAATAAATTATATACTAAAACCTTCCTCTTGAATCACTCTATCTATTAAAAAAACCGCATTTAAAGATTTAAGCATACATAGGGACAGAGAGAGTGAATTTGTTTTATACTATGTAGTGATTTTAGTATAGATAGGTAGGAAGATATCGACAAAAATAATATATGTACTTAGGTATATTTTAATTTATTAAAATCAACGTGTATTTAACTTGGCATTTATTTAATTTTTTTTTTGTTTTCGTACATACTCGTATATATTCAAAAAGTTTTTTTCCTATTCAATTACAATATAAATAATTAATTATTTTGAATATAGATAACATTGGTAAATGACTACGCTGTTTCAAAAATTCCAAATAGGCGCAAAGTACAAAATGACGTTATAGTTCTGTTTTTTTGTTTAATTAGGTTAAATGTCAAACACGTACTCAAACTCAAACATTTATGTAAACATTATGTTAACTAGACTTCGGTTGAATGAATCGTCAAAATACAGAAAAATAATAATATAATTAGGTAAATTGCCGGTTCTAAATGCAGTTTCTACATGGTTTCTACAAAGAAAAGACGACAAGAAATTATATACCTAACTAGTTGCTCTTTAAAATATACCTATTAAATCGCGTTTAAAATCCGTTAAAAAGTCTTTTATTTCTACATAGTGACAATTCGCGTACAATCAGGCACGACAAAGTATCATTTTATAACCACTGTTTCCACAAAAAGTTATAAAATAAGTAATATGTGACATCTTTCCTAAAAATAAGGCATTTATAGAATAGAATAGAATAGAATAGAACGGGCCTCCTATGAGGGTACAGGCCATAATCCACCACGCTGGCCAAGTGCGGGTTGGCGGATGACACATGTCGTCGAACTTTTGATTCTTCGACATGTCGGTTTCCTCACGATGTTTTCCTTCACCGTTCGAGCAGTGGTGATGTTACAACATGCGCAGATAAATTGAAAAATCAATTTATTTCCTGCGCGCTCGCCCGGTCTCAAACCCCGGACTTATCGATTCGAAGTCCGAGGTCTCACCACTGAGCCACCACTGCTCTACCTATTCTAAATAGTTTTTTCTGCGAATATTGCTTTTTTCTTTCTTATAATAATTATATATTACGAATTTTCTTTCCAGAATGAAAATCATACAGAAAATAACTCATGGGTTATTCTATATCTTCGTTTTCTGGTGGTTTTGGAGGACAGAATTAGTTCAAAATTTGTTGAGTTGAAAAGAAGTAATAATATTATATTTAATCCAAGGTTTTTATTTGCAAGATAATGTATGAATAAGGTGTAAGTACCAAGCTGTAAACAGAATCGTTCAAAACAATAATTATTGAAGTGAAACTTCTTTATCGGGGTTGGAAAAAAATTTAGTGTAACATTTTTACGTTACGCGTGACATTTTTCCGTTACGCGCCATCTTTTTCTTATCCCTACCACGCGTGATTCGACGTATTTCTGTAAAGTTGCATATATAGTAAAATATTTTTTGAAAAATAAGGTCATAAAGAAGTTTCACTTCCTACGTGTGTACACTAGTACACGCACACATTTTTTTTTTGTATAAAAAGACTATACCTTATATTATTGTTATACTTTGTTCAAATCTTGTACCTGCTTTTGCAGTTAATTATAGGTATTAGTTTTCTAATTAATAAATATTTTATATGGAGTTTTGTTTATTATTTGAAAACTACACAAACAGTAAACACACATTCGACAAATTCACATTGTAACGGTGCGTTTAGATCAAACGTGCGAATGCTCATTCTAACCCCACGTCGAATTCTTTTAACAGGCGTAGAGCATTCTTTCGTTGTTCTTAGTGCGTTCGAAAAGATTCTATGCAATGTTCTAATACTGAACAACACTGAATACGAGTTTTCGTTTACACTAAAAGATCACGAAATAATGCTCTTGCTCTACTCTATGTTCGTTTGGTCTAAATGCACCGTGATAGGTACGGGAACAACAATATTCACTAATTAATTGATACGTAGCTTGTAGCTTAGATGCAATTTATTAATAATTGCAAAAAAGTGATTTTATTACATATTTAAGGATTTTATCTTTCCTGAAACTGGACCGGAAATAAACCGGAAATTTTACAAAAATACTACTCTGTTTAAGCCTGACTTCAGTTTATAATAACAAATGAGCTACTTTCATTTTTTATTTTATTTAAGAGAATCAATATTTCAAAATAATTTCATTAGTTGCAAATGTGCCAACAAACAAACTTATAAACTTAACCAGCCATAATATTAATGTAAAAATATACAATGCAAATAGGAAAAGTGGTTTTGTATGCATATACGCATTATTTACTTACCTTAATATTATTTTAGTATTTAATAGACTGCATTTCAAATGAATTCAAGGGTTCAAATACCTTAACTATAGTTTGCTTTCATTTTAATTATGGATAAGAAACAAAATAGCATTAATATTTGTAATGGAAAATGTTTTTTGTGTACAGGTGTTACAAAAGCGATGACCTATAAAAATAGGCCTATTGTTATAATAACCCCGTTGATTATTATTTATGAATGCTTCTGTTAAGCACATTATTGGTGGAAAAGCACCCTAAATCGCGTTTTCAGTTTTCAATGTTCTAAATGTAATATTGTAAATGTACTTACCTACGTTATACTACAAGATCCTGTTATATTTATAGGTCTAATTACCACATAATAAAAGATAATTAATTTTTAACCAACTGCGCATTTAATATCTGTATAAATTGTATCAAATCATGATAAATTGATGACAGAATATCGATTTGCACGCGACATCGAACACTCGACTCTATTATACTTGGAAGCCAAAAGCACCGCTCAATTTATCAAATAAATGTAGGTCCTAAAGACTTTCGAAGAAACTCTCGTAGTAACTTAATGCCATCTTAAGAAATTACTGCATAGAGTAGTAATTATTAGAATTACGGCCAATTTTTCAATCCATCCGTCGTATCAAACAACCATTTCAAAAATTTGTTCTAATTAAATGTTTAGATAGTTTACAGGTGACATTTTAATATGTAAGTAATTCTTTATTGGAAGTTTAACTTATAACCAAATAAGGAAAAATCGGCCCTTAGTAGAGTATATATTTTGTTTAATTAATAATAACTACTGGAGGTCTTTATCTACTCTTTATGCAGCTTGCCAAATTTTAAATTATTTTGATACTTCTCGACCTGAGATGCATAAGGTCGAATGTCGACATCAGAGTAAAATATCTTTAATGGTCAACTGAAACCAGTATCTCGCGCTCTTTCTATGCATATAACAATCATATTTCTAGCTCTTTTTGTTCTGATAATAATACAAAAGCATAAGGTCGAATCTCTCGAATTTCCAAATTTATATTGTGGAATAAGGCTTAATAGCAAGTACAGTATTTATGCTTAAAATTTTGGTTTAATTAGAAAGTCGAATATTGACTTCAGCTTTTATGCTTTTAAATTATATTATTCGTAACGAAGGGACAATTTTGTCATTCGACTTTATCCTACAAGGATTGTTGGCAAAAATAATACGTAATGTCAGATAGAACTTTATGCTTCTTGAAATTAAATATTCAGGATGTCGTACCTTGAGATATAGTGTTATGCCTCGAATTTTATTTGTTTGGTTAAGGTCTACAAACATAAATTAGTCCTTATGCCTTTAAAAAGTGCTACTTTATCGTTGTAAAAAAATGCCTATGTGAAGAAGAAACACTATTCCATTGACTTTGTGACCGCACACCGACGCGATAGAATGACATCGGACATTATCGCCGGTCACTCGGCCGTTTTTGGCGCCACAATGGTTTGACCTATCAGCACATAGCACCGAACGCGTGGCGCGTGCGTTCTGTTTACAAGCACAGACCGTTAGGCCTTTGACACACTAGACGGAAACTCCGTCGCCGAACTTCCGCGGCGGTCAATCCGTTCTATACGGTACCAGCCACACTGAATATTCAGTGGCAGATCATCAGTCGGCTAACTGCGCTTAATACGGTGTGGTCGTCACTGCGAGTTATCCGCTGAATGTGGCGCGATGCATACAAATACCTGTAATGCGACGTTGCCGATCTTACGCTGACGGAAGATCGGTGCGCGGACGACCGATCAGACGCGAGCGAGTGACGGTCCGCTCGGAACGCGGGATCATCCGCGACGGAACGACCGATCTTCCGCGTAGTGTGCCCGTTATTTGTATTTTATATGCAATAACATGTATTGGCGTTCCGCCGCGGAAGTTCGGCGACGGAGTTTCCGTCTAGTGTGGCAAAGGCCTTACAAGTCTTGTTACTCGCGCGCGAGTTGTTATTATTGTGCCGAATTATTACTTCTGATTTATTTAATTGCTTGTGGGTGAATTAGTGGTGACTATTCAAGGATTTTAAGTACTTATTAAGTACTAAGCAATGGATGGCGAAGATCAGGTGAGTACAAAACCTATAAATAGGTATCTACAGATTTTATATCGTCAAGTCCTTTGGTGTGCATTAGTGATATTTTATCGGTTATATTAGGTACTCATTTAAATAATTATGTTGTGAATTTAGGTTATATATGTATTATTTTTTGCAGGATGTTATGTTCACCCAATTACTCAATAAACGACGCAAACTAGTCAATCTTCGAAATTTGATTAATTCCCGTAGTAAAGAAGCTAAAGCTAGCGATACAGGTGCTTCAGTGCCCGGTAAGTTAATTTCATACATTTCTACTTGTTTTAGAAGTAAATCGGTATAAATGTAGGTATGTAAATTATAATCAAATTGTTTTGTTTTATCAGAGGACGACATACGAAATATATACGAGAATCCAATTGCAGGGCCAAGTTATTGTCATGAGAAGACAAAACATGAAGTCAATGCGCATATATTTGAAAGTGATTGTTTAGGTAGATACTTTTACTTACCTACTACATCTTGTTTTATGAATGTAACCAATCAATCTGTCTAGCTTTTCTTCCAACATGTTGGATTCGGCTTCCAGTATAATAACTAACTGTACCTACCTACTAACACTATGCCTACAGAACAAAAAACACAAATATTTTCATTTCATTTACTTAAGTTATGTTGAAAATATTGGTTGTGCTTACGTAAAGTAAGTTTATTGTGTTACAGATCCTGGCCAAGAATTTTCCGATTATGATAGTGATGATAGCGTTAAAGACAAGACTTACGAACCACATGAAGATCTTTCGGATGGCAGCTACGTCAGTGGTTCGCCAGAAAAAGTCTTAGCTCTATCGAGGTGTTTGAAGGTGAAAAGAAAGCTTTCTTTTTCGGAAAAATCGCCTGAAAGGCAAGCTAAAGTGAGAAATAATGAAGATATTAATTTAATCACTTTAGACGATCTTCTAAGTCCACGAAAAAATATTATATCTGCAACTTCAGTTTTCAATGAAAGTCCTAAAGAAAACGATCGTTGCTTTGCTGCAACAGCTCAACAAACAATTCTTTCTGTATATCCGTCGGTAGATAACCTTAATGAATCTTCGGTATTTGATCAAGATAGTCCTAAAAGTACGAATTCAAATAACATGATGTTGATTCAAGTAAGGGCGAGTACATCTGCTTATAAGAATGATCACATTGAAAACCGTAATTTAACAGACAGAGACCATACTACAGGCTTGTTAATTGTACCCCATTTTGATGAAAGTGTTAATATTTCTGATACTACTATGAATGAAGATATAGTTAACTCGAACCGAATTATGGTCGCAGATAAGAATGAAAATGTTTATATACCAGATGACCGACAAATAAGAAATAATGAAAACATACAGCAGATCGTTACAGCAGTCCCTTCAAAATCTAACACAAGAAAGAAAGTTAAAAACGTAACTAAATGGAAAAGAGTTGCGGCTAAAATTGCAAGACTAAAAGGTTCTCCCTATCATTCAACTGTAGCAAAAAAAAAACCCTGAAATAGACGGTCGTGAAATGAAACCTCCATGTAAGTGTAAATCAAAATGTTACGAAAAAGTGCCTAATGAAACAAGAATACAAATATTTGATGAATTTTGGAAAAAATGCAGCAGTTGGGATCAACGTCGCCAGTTTATAGCCTCTAACGTCACAAAAAAACAAAAACACACAATGAGAACGACTGGGAACTTAGATACTGACCGAAGGAAGTTTACATACGAATATAGACTTATTGTAAATTCTAAGAGCGAAAAAATATGCCGGAATATGTTTCTTCACACGCTATCTATAGGAGAAAAGTTTGTTAAGGTGAGTTTGGAGAAACAGCTCGATGGAGGGTTGGTAGCTCCAGATCAGAGGGGAAAGCATATTCCTGGTAATAAAACTTCAGATGTGGTAGTGCAATCAGTGATGGATCATATTAACTCATATCCATGTTATGAGAGTCATTATTCACGACAAAAGAGCGGACGCAAATTTTTGGGACCGGACTTGAATATCCCTACTATGTATAAACAGTATAGAGAAAGAATGGAATCTACAGAGATCGCTCCAAATTTGGTAGCCAAAGAATGGTTGTATCGAAACATTTTCAACACCAAATTCAATTTAAGCTTCAAACTACCGTCGATCGACACATGTGATGATTGCGATGCATTTGAGAGAAAACTGTTAGATGTTGTGGATGAAGAGCTGAAACAAAAGATAGAAAAAGAAAAGGACATTCATGCTAAAACTGCTGAAGAAAGATATAACTTGAAGAGAAATGACAAAAAGGAAGCAGAATCAAGTTCAGGCGAAAAAAAAGTATTGATGTTTGATTTGCAGAAGTGTTTGGCTACACCGAATTTAACTAATAGTAAATCTTTTTATCTACGAAGGCTTTGGACACTAAATTTGACAATATTTGATTCTACAGCTAATAGAGCTGCAAACATGTTATGGTCTGAAAATATAGGTGGCAGAGGAGGAAACGAGATAGCGTCTTGCCTCATTCGATGGGTTGAAGAAAATTATGAAAATCTTAACTCTGTGGTCTGATAACTGTGCGGGCCAAAACCGTAATTTGATGGTCGTGATGGCTTACATGTGGATATTGCACAAACATCCCCAGCTGAAAATAATAAACCACAAATTTATGCTGAAGGGTCATACACACATGGAAGTCGATCAAATTCACTCACAAATCGAAAAAAAGAAAAAACAATTGAAAACAATGCAGATTGCGATACCTCGAGACTGGTCTCAGTTTATTCGAACTTGTGGAGGAAGGAGAACTTTCAACGTCTATGATATGCAGCTTCATAATTTTAAAGACGTTACATCTTTATATAAGAAAAATGGTCCTTTTGTTTTCAGAAAGAAGAATAAAGATGGTAAAGATTTCAAAATTTCAGAATGTGTTTGGCTTCAGGTCAAACAAGACCAGCCCGGAAAGTTATTTTACAAACATAAATTTGAAGAAGATTTTACGGAAATGTCTTTCATCAGAAATGCTTCCAAGGGAATTCAGTTCCCTGAAAATTTACCTGTTGTAAGTCGAACTGAAAAGCCCATATCAACGGCGAAATACAACGATTTAATGAGTCTTTTACAGTGGATTCCACAGGAATTCCACAACTATTATAAACAATTAAAGCATTCAGAGTGTCAGGCAGATTTTCCTGAAGTGGATTAAATTTGTTTGGTTTTTAGTTTAAATAACAAGTTAGAAAGTCATAATGTTTAAGTTTTTTTATTTTATTTTGTTAATTACGACCTTATGTACTTAATAATAAATTCATTTAAATGCCTCATAAATAGATACATGATAAGATCGGACGTAACTAAATTTCTATTTTTAGCCAATCATAACGTTACATCTTTTATTAGAGCTTAAAATACGAATAGAATTTACAAAAAAATTGCAGGCATAAAGTTGTATCAGTAAATATAATTAAAAGCATTCGTCGTTTAATAACTGTGTACAAGCATAAGGTTGGATGTCACTGAAAAAATGTTTTTGAAAAATAAAATATTTTTATTTTACTGTGATTGGTTTTATTACTATACTGATACAAACTTAGATAACTTATCTAAAATATTATACTATTTTTGTTAGCCTATTCGATAATAAACAAAAGTTATGACACGATTGTGTCAATACTTTTCTTTTGGCTCTCCTCTAAACTTGTAAAATTCCACATCAGACCTAATGCGTCTCAGGTCGAGACTTAGGTACTTACCTATAGAATATTTTTGTAGAAGAATATATATAAATATAATTTATTATTTATATAATATGAAAACTTACGGCCTTACTAATAAAAAGTTAAACAATGGATAAATTTCTACCATTTTCTACCATAGCTTTGTCCTGCTCTTGCTCACAAGAAAAGTCAATCATAAAAACAAGACAGGTTATTGCAATAACTAATCCATTGCGAAGCGAATGGGTAACATTTTATTAGTAAGACCGTTAATGTATAACTTTACCCATTACTTAGGTATGTGATTGTGATTCAACTTGAAAACCGAAACAATAAAAAATACAGCCTACAAGATTGTTTCATTTTCCCACACCCTGTATTCCCTTTGGTTTGCGAATGAGTTTATGCTTTTAGTACAAGCCAAAGTTCAGAGAATAATACATTTTATTTACATATAATTTTCATAATAATATAATAGTTCAGAATAATGACAGTGGCCATCTTGCAGTAGTGTACGAACGTTTGAGAGTGACTGTGTCTTAAAAGGTAATTAGTTTTATGTTTCGCTAAACATTTTTTAAGCAACAAATATGAATCAACATGTTGCTGAGTCAACATCTTTCTCGAAACACTGAGTTTTGGTAGAGTTAATAATAAAAATACATAGTATAAACAGTCTGTTTCTGTATGCTTACATCTTTTAAACTATTCAACGGATTTTGATGGTGTTTTTTTTAATAGATAGAGTGAGTTTCGGGGAAGGTATGAGTATACCTATCTTTTTTAAGGTTTTAGACATAGCAGGCCATTATTTCCCACAGCGGAAAGCTAGTAATAAATAAATTAACAAAAATAAACACCCTGTATGATGATATTATTGTATTCACCAATCTATAATGTTTGTTCGTTTGAACGCGCTAATCTCAGGAATTACTGGTCCGATTTGAAAAATTATTTCAGTGTTAGATAGTCCATTTATCGAGGAAGGCTATAGGCTATATATCATCACGCTAAGACCAACAGAAGCGGAGCCACGCGGGAAATACCGCGGAGCGCAGCTAGTAGCTAAATCAAAGCTAACTATGTACATGGTTTCAGTTAGTTTATAGACTATTGTATTAGAAACAAAATTGATTGTATAATTTTAAGTTTTACTTTTAAGGTTAATTGTGTTTTTTTATTCATCTAATAAATAAACAACAGTATGAGCCTATGAGGACAATGACTGCAGTACTTTCTTTTGAATTCTTAATAGATTTAATTATAATAGATACCTACATCACAAAAAACTGTATTAAAACGGTGCCATTGTTTTTATCACGCTTTTATTAGCTTCACCTGTATGTTTGTATGTAACCAACTCCTTTAGACTCGATTTTGACCCACTTTAAACGGACAGATTTAATTCAAACTTTGCACACTTATCAAGGACTAGCTGCTCCGCGCGATTTCATCCCCGTGGCTCCAGTCCTGTAAGTCGTAGCGTGATGATATATTATATACAATTAGCCTTATAGCCTATAGCCTTCCTCGTTAAATGAGCTATCTAACACCGAAAGAATTTTTCAAATCGGACCAGTAGTTCCCGAGATTAGCGCGTTCGAACAAAAAAAAAAACAAACAAACTCTTCAGCTTTATAATATTGGTGACAAATGACAATACAATAATTTCATGAGTGGTTTTTAGATATTTTTTAAATATAGTATTTTTAGCTAAAATGCCGTTTCTGGAGGACCGTGACTTGGAAGATGTACCAAGGATCAAGGAATATTATAAAGGAAAGACAATTTTCATAACTGGAGGCTCTGGTAAGTTATATTGTCTATGTAGTACTAGTCCCCCCCATCAGTTCCAAGCCTTGTCGTGGCCGGGGGGGCTCAGTAGCTTGGAGTGCACTCGTGTACTCTGAGTGAAGCTAATTGGACGCGGAGGGGCTGAAAGCCCGGTCTGTCGTCTGACGACACGATTGGTTCGACGGCCAGGGATCCATATAGCTGGCTGGCTGGCTTGAAGGCCGGCTGGCCGGGCTGGCTGGAACCGGCTGGTCACACCGGCTGCCTCGCTGGCTGGCTAGGGGGCCGGCTGGCAGGCTGGCTGAAACCGGCTGCCCCACCGGTTGGCTGGCTGGCTGCTTTGGGCGGCGGCTGGCTGGCATGCTGTCACCGGCTGGTTGTCCGGCTGGCTGGCTGGCTGGCTGGATGGCTGGCTAGCTGGCTAGGATCCTCCGGGGGGCCAGGATTGGCTCAGGTGCCGTTGTGGTACGGCGAGGGATGGCGGCTAGTGGTCGCGGCCTGGCAATTTGGCTGGGCAAAATGGGGTTGGAAGGTCGATCGGGGCTCGTTTGGGTCTCGTTCCGACCGACTGGCAGGGGGCTGCGCTTTGCGGCGGTGAATGGCGGCCAGAGGCCGCGCGCGTTGTTTTTTGTTGGTAGTCTAACTACCAACAAAACAGGGGGCGGGATCCCGACGCGTCACTTTTGTGACACGCGGTGACTCCTGTAGGTGGATGTAGGGCGGCGGCTGTCCTGCGACAGCCGTCTGCCAACTCGTAATCCGGTCCGTGGGGCCGGACCGAGGGCCGCCACCTCTGGTGTGAGGTGGGGGCTGCGAGGGAAACCTCTATAAAAGTGCGCCGGAGGGTCCTTTGACGCGTGAATCACGTTTCGGAGGGCCTTTCGGCGCGCGCCCTTCGGCCGGTCGGTGCTGGGGTCGAGGGTTTGGGGAACGCCGATGATGGAACGGGGAACAATCCATCATCGGCGAGCGGGTGGCGTGAGCTCGTGTACAGCTTGCGCCGCCCCGGGGTGGGCATTTGGTGGAGGGCCTGGAAACGGGCAAGTGGCGGAGGGCCTGGAAACGGGCAACTGCTGGGCGGGACATGCGGAAGATTGCGAACGTGTACCCGCATCCCGTCTAAAGCAGCGCGTTGGTACACGGTGGGGTTTTAGTCGGTAGGAATCCGACATAACCCACGGCTCCTTCCCCGGGAGCCGTGGGTATCTTAGGCAAGATTTCCCCACTTAAAAAAAAAAAAAAAAAAAAAATGTAGTACTAGTCGCTTTACCTGGCTTCGCCCGTGTTAAACCGGGATAAAATAGCTGTTGTTCTTAAATGTAACTAAAGTAGCGTAGGCAGCTTTCTAATGATAAAATAATTTTTAAAATGGATTAAGCAGTTTTTGATTAGATCGTATTAAGTAGTTAAATTGAAAAAAAATGGAAGTGAAACTTCTTGCGCGTGGAGAGTAAAATTTCAAGGTCGCGTCATGACAATACCGTCACGTGACACGTCATGTAATTAAGCTACGATTTTGGTATCTTAGAATCTTGCCAAAGAAGTTCCACTTCTGACACGTGTGCACAGACACTTTTTTTTAATAATAAGGAAAATTTTTTAATTATTATTTCAGGGTTTATGGGGACAATTTTAATAGAGAAATTACTATACTCATGTACGGATTTGGAAAGGATATACTTGCTCCTCAGGAGTAAGAAAGGAGTCAAATCAGAAGATAGACTAGCAGATATGTATAAAAGTCCTGTAAGTTAATAATTATTATTTTTTTAATTTTAATTTCAATGAAAATTTTACAGTTTTAGAAATCGTGTGATTTCATAGGTACAGTTCGATTCAAAGTTAATGGCGCTAATATCTAAAATAATTGTTTTCTGCGCATCTTTTAAAATTGTTTTCTGCGCATTTGCGCGAGTCGCTCCTCGCGTCGGCTTGTCAAGAAAACGCTGGGCAACGTTAAAATCTGAGATATAATATGTATTTAATAATTACAGGGCTTCAGTTGAAAACCAAAATATGATCGAGCAAAATGCACGTGGCTGTGTAACAAATTAGCACACTTTTTAGGCAATATCTTGAAGTGTATTGATTATTTTTTCTAAAAGCGTCATATAATTGCAAATACATGAAAAATTTATCATGCAAACCAATTTTACTCCGCTTCGCTGACGGGACTCCCCTTAAGCACAGAATACATAATAGTAGCTAAACGCTACAGAACGGACACTCTCCGCCTCCCGCCAAAATTAAACTTACCTCACCCCCGCGCGATCAGACATAAAATGGGCCATATTTTTCTGCAAGGACGATACGCAACGAAGATTGACAACATTAATCAAATTGACTTAAAGTAATTTTATTATTTTGGATTTGTGATTATCGTTTTTCGTAGAAAATGGTTAGATATTGTGCTGTTTACGGATGTATTTCATCAGAAAAACGCGAATTTTTTTTTTACGCTAGTCACAAATGTGCCAACCATAAAGCGTTAACACACACATTTGCAGTCTCTACAGTGTGACTGTCAAAACGATCATTTTGTATGGAGTGTCCGGGGTGTGCCTTAAGTTTGAATCGTACTGTACCTAACTATAATGTTGTGATATAAAATAATATTTCTGAAATGCTTGTAATTTACAGTTAATGTTCCATATTAAAATATATTGTATCTATTCATTAAGCTCTACAATCGAGAGCGTTATGCAGAAGACCCTTTTTAACATTAAGAGGAGGCTCCCTAAATTTTATGTGAATTTGCATTAATATTCTGAAACAGTCACACATACTTTCTACTTTCATTGAATCCAAAGCTTTGGTACTTTGGTACTTTCATTGAATCCAAAGCTCGATTGGCCGCAAAAAGGCTCGGCATTTTATCTAAGGTCAGGCAGTATTTCACACCGGAACAGCTTCTAAAACTATACCAAGCACAAGTTCGATCGTGTGTGGAGTACTGTAGCCATTTATGGGCTGGATCTGCGAAGACGCATCTGGGAGCATTGGATTCGATGGAACGACGAGCTGTTAGGCTGATAGCGGACGCGAATTTGACCAAGAGTAAACTTCTTAGTCTTGATCACAGACGTAAGATTGTGTGTCTTTCAGTTTTCTACCGCTTACACTTTGGTGAATGTTCAGCTGAACTGCACGCTCTCATTCCATCTTCACCGTTTCACCATCGAACATCTAGACGTGCCGCTGGCTTCCATCCCTTCGTAGTTGACTTACCATTTATGCGCACAAAACGTTAACAGAAATCGTTCATCAACTTAACTGCAAGGGATTGGAACGCCCTACCCGCTTCCGTCTTCCCAGATAAATACAACTTACACACATTCAAGGCAAGAGTGAATAGGCTCTATCTAGGCAGGCATGCCCTTTCATAGACTGCATCACTACTTACCATCAGGTAATGGTGCAGTCAAATGCCTGGCTATTTCCAATACAAAAAAAAAACATACAATTATTACTTTAGCTGTTATAAACGAAATAAGAATTGAGACTTACGAGATTTAGTTTCGAGCTCGAACGCGATCAAAGAGCGCATGATATTCAACTTTATTACGGCTGTGTTAGCGTCTAGCACCGTAGCGGTCTAACCGGTCTCTCAGTACCAGAAATTATTTTAGAGTGCCTAGTCTTAAATTGCTTTTATTTATTACGTACCTACTATTAGTTTTAGAAACATTCTTACTAATAGAATATACTACTAAATAATTGATACTGTCAATTTCATGATACTTACCTTAAAATGATTATTTTTCTATTAAAAATATTCCTGTAGTTACGAATTAAAACGATTCTTTTTTACAGTGTTTTGACCGCCTTCGCAAAGAAAGACCTGGCGTTTATGAGAGCAAAGTATTCTTCGTAACTGGTGATGTTTCTGAACTGGGATTGGGTATGCATTTCTTTTATATTGTGTACTAGCTGTGCTCCGCGGTTTCACCCGCATTGCTCCGCTCTTGTTGGTCTAAGCGTGTTGATATATAGCCTATAGCCTTCCTCGATAAATGGGCTATCTAACACCGAAAGAATTTTTCAAATCGGACCAGTAGTTCCTGAAATTAGCGCTTTCAAACAAACAAAAAACTTAAACTTTATAATATTACTATACTTACCTAGATTATACTAGGGCATGAATCAATTATTATTATCGTGAGTGAAAGAGACAACTGAAAGAGTCAATTCGGACTAATTAGCCAAATTTCTTATGTTGATGGTGGTGATGATTTTGGTGATGGTATAATAAAAATTGAATCAGAAGGACCTTGAGATAAAAAATTTGGTTATAAAATGAATGTTTATATCTTTCATAGGTCTCTCTGAAGAAGACAGAACATTGTTAATCAATCGAGTAAACATAGTTTTCCATGTGGCTGCTAGTGTAAGGTTAGTAGGTATTATGTATTGAGTTATTCTAGAAAATATTAAAAATATAGGTAAAAATTCTTTTTACATCTAGGTTTCGCCTGCTTTGATAAAAAAAAATATTCTACACTTGGCGAACGACAAAGTTTTATCTATGTTACAATCATTACTTAAATTTAGTCCTAAGTGGTATTAATGTCGCAGGCAAATTGTATTAGGTATTTCGCCGTTTACAAATGCTCGGCATTTTGTAAAATGCTGAGTATTTACTTTTTCCAAAATTCTACAAAAAGACGGTCGCGAGCCGACGAAGCCCCACTTCGCGGGGCTCCTATTTCTGTGTAGCTAAAAAAGCACAAACCTAACCCACCCCCTTATCCAAACCAAAAATTTCTGATTACGAATTCTCGACATAATATTACAAAATGCCGAGCGTTTGTAAACGGCGGAATAATACAATTTGTCTGCGACATTAACATAAAATGATGTATCAAACGGATGGACAAGTTATACTCCAACAATATTGTATTCCAAAACGTCACCCGAATGTCATGAAATGTCGAGCTCTTTCACTCTCACGCATGAAACAGATTTCATCTCGCTCGCTCGCCTACAAGTCAGGCAATTACCCACCTTCCATGTTGCTATTCTGGAGCTTGTACAACGTATCACTTACTTTCATAACATCTTAATTTACATGCATTACAAACTTAGATCATTAAGTAATGGATAACAGTCGCAGGCGTTTCCCCTTTTGCCGAGGTATAAGATTATTCGAATCGAAAAATCTTATGCTTTCATAAAAACTACTTGCGTAATCGATTACAAACACACTGCGTATTCGTAAAACATCGAAAGGACGTCTGCGAGTGCTCCGCTAAAAATGCCGTTTTGTACTGTCAAGTCTTGCAGAAGCAATTCAAACATGTCGAATATTAAAAAAGATGGAATAACCTTTCATTTGTGTATATTTTTTTATTTTTTTAACGTACATTTCTAATTAAATGCAATTTCTAATAATCGTCGATGTATCGTTTAGCGATATGATCTAGACAAATAATCGAGTCATATTTACTCGATCATTGATGCGGCCCCACGAGACTATCATGGAAAGAAA
>CAJQZM010037319.1:26639-38682 GCA_907164665.1 Colias nastes | reverse complement strand
ACTCGCAACGCACGACGGGCGCGGCAACCTGCTGGGGGCGCGGGCGACTGGTCCACGGGGATACACCCCTGCAGCCATCTTGGATCCTACCCAAACATTAAACTATTTGAAATGATCTTTGTTTTTTACTTTCTCATTTTTAATTTGATATGTAGTGATAGTGAATATGTGCTATGCAGCTATGTTACGAAAATGAAAAAGAGCTATGTGCCTATGTTATGAAGCTATGTACCTAACCGTTTCCACTGATACTGTTACGAAATGGTGCGATAGAAGATGGGCTATGAAGGAATAGCACACATCCATAGCACGCATCCATCCATCTAACAATCAGATTTTTTTTGATTTGATGTGATAAAAAATAAACACATTGTTGATAACGAGTCATAAACTAATTTATTTCTAAAACATCTATTCTACAATATATCATCATTTCAATCGGTAATAATGTCTCATTCGGTTGTATTCCTTGAGCAAGGGATGTTTCTCCAAATATTCTTCCAGTATTTGATATCTTGGCGCCGACAAGTCCTTATGTCTTGTCAAACGTACTTCTAGTGTGTGTACTTTGAACGCTAGCTCAGCACTGGAATTAAAAATTTACACCATTACAACTTATCTATTATTTTAGATAGATATTTATTATTATGCTGTATATAATTTACTAGCTGTGCCCCGCGGTATTTATTACCCGCAGTGCTCCGCTCCTGTTGGTCTTAGCGTGATGATATGTAGCCTATAGCCTTCCTCGATGGATGGGCTATCTAACACCGAAAGAACTTTTCAAATTGGACCAGTAGTTCCCGAGATTAACGCGTTCAAACAAACAAACTCTTCAGCTTTATAATATTAAGTATAGATTTGGGAGTAGTATAGGTCTGTCAAGTCTAGCTAATATGATTTGGAAATAGATCAAATCTCAGAAAAGCTTAGTTTATTACACACTATTTAATGCATTAGACAAAATACAATTAATTTACAAAATAGATTCGATAAAAGTTACGTTCGTTACGTTAAGTTACGTTCGTAAAAGTTATAAGCTACTTATAAAATAGCAATGTTATCGTTATTATTTACCTTGCTGCGAAATAAACGCTTTCCTTCTCAGGTGTCAAAATAAATTGATTAGCTAAATACCACAAGCGCTTTGCTTTATACTCGCTGTTCAACTGAAAATATATAAAAACACATACCTTGTCATAAAGATCAGATTATTATCTCGCTTAAAATAATTAAGTAGGAATCATGAAAGTTAGATATAATAGAGGTCCTAAGTCTCTACCTTGAGAGACACCTATATTTTACACTCGTTATAATTTTATTTATTTAACACGATGGTAAAAACTTACAGATTTGATAAATTAATTATCAAATTATCCATGATAAAAATTAGGACAACAGAAACGTATGTACTTAGGCACTTTAGTTAAGAATAATTAAAGAATAGGTACCTTATCAAACCTTTCTTGAACGAGATTTTGTCTAGCAAGTTGCTTGGCCCTAAAATCGTTAATACATTGTTCCCGTATTAGTGTGGCTTCCTTGATTGTAATTGGTGCGCCAGTACCGTGGCCCGATCCAAACATGCGAGCTAAATATGGTGCCAAAGGATCAATTTCCGCTTCTTTTTCTCTTTCTGTCACTTCTGCTTTTTGAGCTTCCTAAAAATATGTAATAATAATTATGAGATATTTTGGATGTTCTAAAAATATAATTAATATGACCATACAGATATGTATTACAACAGTTTTTACTGCAATTAAATTTGTACTGGAAACTATAATATTATCGTTATTAGAATAGTTTCCTCTACTGTAAACACAGTTTAAAATTAGTATCCATTACTGTTCCTAAGAAGTATTTCCTAGAAATGAATAATATAATTCACTATTAATAACCAAGTACTAAAAAAATAAACAATACCTGTTCCTTCCAGCCCTTCTTGGCTGCTTCATTTCTCTCCGTATCAAAAAGTGCTACATACAGCATAGGCTCCGTAAGCTCCTTGTGGCGCGTCTTCAGGTAGCCATTGATGTCCGTCTCTCGGTCACGGATGTGTTTCCTGGTCTTGTGTTCCCACTCCATGTTGTCACAGAGCGCGTAGTACACGTCTAGGGGTCGAGGCGGTTTGGCACATGGATCGGCCTGTGATGATAAGTTTTTTATGACGAGTGAGAATGAAAAATTAAATCAATTTCTACGGGATAATTTAAAATGATAATACTGCAAAGACAATCAAACTTGCGAAAATAATGCAAATGACAAAGGTTATTTATATTTTATTACCTATAAAAGCTTGTCTAGAAAGAAGTGTAAGAGAGCTGTTTGCTATTACAGCTCTCTTACTCTTTTTTCGCACCTAGTAGGGAGGCAAAATGCATGCTTATGGAAGGGTTCTAGGGAAATAAGTAGTCATCAATATATAAATATGTATAACTTTTAATAATTAATATTTTATTTCAAGACACTTACTATGTATCCAGAAGTTTTATCCGGGTAGAATAAGATTTTCCCACCTGTCTCAGCGAGGTTGGGTTTCAGGAAAAATCTAGTATTATTCGTGACAAAGTTATATGCGTAATGATAGAGTAATTCTATAGTTTCCTCTGGTATGTGGAATATTTTCTTCCAGATATCCTCTTTAGCTGGAATATCATTATTTCGAGAATATGTCTCTACAATGTCTTTTACTTGACGTTTCGGTTCCGCTTTAGTTGGTTCACTGTATATTATGAAGCGGGTTTCTAGCCTGAAAGACCAAACGTAAATAAATAGGTAAGGTTCCTCACAATCTGCATATTTAATAATAATGTACTACCTGTCAGATCTATCCGTATAAAATTCATCAAAAGTAGTCGGTGTGCACACCAGCTTTGTTAGATGATCAATCCTGGCATAGTAGTTGAATTCTAGCGTCCTTACTCCCTCCACTGATACAAGAGGGGCATCCAAGGAATATTCGTGTTCTGAAATAATTATTAATCTTCAAAAATAACTTAAGGGTGGATATATTGAGGAGGGTTTGGAACTTTCAGTTGATATAAAGTAAAGATGAAGATATTATTAAAAGGGAGATATCATTTCAATTAGTCAACTATCAACTTAGTTATGGTAACAACAACGTAACTAACAACATAGTGCTTAAATGGTTTTAAATAAAATATGATCTTACGTGTAAGTGTAAAATATCGCAAGCGTAATTAATTTTTTATATATAGACCTACCTATCTTTGCTAATAAGAATTATAATACCTATAGTTATATCACTACAGTATTTTCTATACGTATATTATTATAAATACTAACTCAATAAATGGTCACTTCTCCCAATACCAAACATTTCTCTCACTTCACGTTTCACATGATCCATTCGCATAGTTTCCATTTTATCAACTCTATTTTTATACCATTCGTATCTGAAAACAATTGGACAGCTCTATGTTCTTGTTAGGATTACAGAGAAAATATAATTCTAGGTAAATTTTTCTAGAGGCATTGCTTTGGAAATAAAAAAATTAATCTCCAATTCTTCTGTAGTTACGTCAAAAGAATCCAGGCGAGAAATCTTATCGCTTTTAAGGCTTTCTAAACTTAATAGTTAAGTAAAAAATAATGGAATATTAAAATTACGTCAATAAAGGAACGGTAAGTGCGTAATCGTCAAAGATCTTGATCCTCTTGACAATGCCGTCCCTTTGAGAGTAAGGCGAGAATTTCTCCAACAGAACCTTCTTATAATGTATCACCTTGTGACTGCCGGGATAACGCTGTTCAAAATCTAGGATAGAAAATAAGGCATTAAAAAATTCACATAGCAGGAAAAACAAGCAGACGTAGAAGCAAAAAAAAATATGTTTAGAAATAAATGCAATCTATAGACGAATTGCCGTATGTGTTTGTATTGCTAAAACTCAAGAATTGCTGTACCGATTTGGCTAATATTTATCTTCAGATATTTGTTGAAGGGAATGTTGAAATGGTGAAAAACATAAATAATTAGACATATTTTTCTCACAAACAATGATACAATACGGTGATACGTAAGTTTCCCAGGTCAGTTAAGCACAATCGCCATACCATCTGCGGTAATATCCAATTTCTCAACCCAACTAGCTGGAACATCCAAATGCTTTTCCGTTTCGAAGGCAGTTTTCTTATCAGCCAAGTCTATGCCAACGAGTTGACGGCGGAAGTACGGTTCACCAGCGAGAAGATGTTCCCAGCAGCTGAGGTCACCTAAATCGTAGTTCAGGGTGCCTAAACCGTTGTCGCAATTTTGGAGGTTCACCTGCATTAAAACGAATGAATGCTTAAATGAAATATTCTTGTAAAACATGACGTCTATTAAAATAATCTGCTTTTTAAATCCGTCAAAAGTCTTTGATTTCCAAAAAAAAGTCTATCTGCATACAAATAATAGAAATACAAATGCAAGTCAACATTTGTTTACATTATTAATATATTTCTTATAGAGATGATCAAACAGTGGCTACTGGTTGATGTTTTCGATGCTATCAGATATCATTCATATCATACTCACATAATAATTTTCATGATTATAAACACTATCCAGGAATTGATACTGCGGCGCCCCCACGGGGTAGCTGTTCCCCTCGCTGGGCTCGATGAAAAACGGCTCCTCCACCCCTCGGAAACCTGGTAACACGAGCACCCAGGCATGCGTGCGCCAACCGTCAATTTCATCTGACGGTGGTTTCTCTAATTCCTGAAAAATATAGTAGGTATGTGTCAGTAGGTATGAGTTATGACTTTTTTTTAACAAATTGTAGATATCAATCATAAACAAGCTCTATCTATTAGCGATTAGTTTAAGTAAGGCGAAGCGTTTAATGAATTAAAATATACTATAGTAATTAATATCAAAGTATAGCATTCTGATGATAAAGAGTGAGAGAAATGCTCAATAATTCTCATTTTCCTAATGATAACATTAGAAGTATATACCGCAATTTTTCTCAACCGTTCATTTTCAATTTTGTCCAAAGCAGCCTGTTTCCTCTCTGCTTCCTTTCTGTCCATTTCCCTGCAATACTTGGACGTCATGTCTGGTATGGGCACAAGACGGTACCGAGGCTCTTCATCTAGCGGTGCCGGTTCTTCGATCACCTAAAAAGTGATTATATTATGATATAAAGGTACCGAGAACATTAGAGAAATGTTATTTTCCTTATTTATTAGTAGAAACAGTAGGAAATTTTCTTTTTAGCGTGTGCTGCAAAGTGAAGTGCAGTTCTACTGAACAAATTTCAAACGACTTCAAAAAGCTGCTCATTCCAATTTGACACTGTAATTGTGTTAGTGGAACAATACATACAAATATGTGTATGTATTTGAGTCTCACACAAATTAACAATTGTTGTCATAGGTTTGTCAACATCCAGAGCTTTTTTCAGGAAATATGGTATGTTGAGCTGTTTGTCTAAAATTTCTTCAACATTGCAACATCAATTATACATAATCAACTACCTCACTCTCGTCTGGTATCTCCGGGCAATCTGTACGGTACCGCACTGCTAGGCACACGTCCTGCGTCGCACAACCGACCACCACGTACGCATCGTAGCCTGCTCCGGCCAGCCAGGAGACAAGCACGTGGGCCAGCTCGAACGGGTTGCCGCTGCGGCGGATTATCGCCGTGTACGGGGACATTAGTCGCTCGGGCTGGAAATTGTCAAATAGATTTATTGATAGTGTCTGTAGAGCTTTTTAAATTTTTAATAGGTTTCTAAACTGTATAGACATCGCAGCCAACCAGGTGAAATCTATGCAGTTTACAAGTCAAAGAGTCGTGATTTAACGATGCCAAGTCAATAGATATACGATTTTTACATAAAAAGTTGTTGGTAAATATACCTACCGAGCTTTGCCTTTTCTTGGTTAAGATTTTAGAATTTAGAAGTTAAGAGTATATAGGTACGCTTAATCCTTGTTTGTTTTATTTTAAATCATCATTGGCTACGCATTGTCGTGCTTTCTCTGAATAGCCATTTAAATTTTAAAATAAAATAAAATTTTAAATAATGCAGACAGCACCGCTATGCTTTTGTGTATCACGCCCTCAGAACTGAATACAAGGAACTACTTTAATTAAAGCACCACTGCAGTAGTTCGCTACACCGCCTACGACTGCCTACGCTACGGCCTCTACAAGAAATAGTTCCTCGTCAGTGATATAGATGGCGCTGATTTCAAAATGTATCTTATTAATACATTTTGAATGTGAGATGATGGAAGGTGTTAATGATGCCGTAACCCACAACTCAAGCCTTGAATGAAACATCTGGAAATTATACTTCAGAGGTATTTTGAACGTAATATTCAGTTGGTGAAATATAAATTGACGTCTGGTTGGCTTATTTTGTTATAATTTAATATTTTATACATATAACGCACTGAAACAATAGAAGGATATGAAAATAAAAATGCATTATTATTTATTATTTGAGTATAATTGTACTTGCTGATATTAATTTACAATTGAGTGTGACTAATCCATTTTGTTATTACCGAGGCGTAACACGTGCTTACTAGAGGAGCTTTTTTTATTCATTGGGTTTGTTTATTTTTCCGTTTCATCTCTACATATTATAAAAATCCACCTGTTTTGTTTACCGAGATATAGTTGTGTTTTTCTTATAATCTACATTCTTAATTAAAATCTCTTTAAATTTACGAATTTCCTCTTAACTCTTATTGAACATAATATTGTGGCTTTCTCAATACACCTGGATATACGACGATTTTTGTCATCAAAACATTCTTTCAAGACAGTAATAAACATCCTTCCAACCCAAGTGTATGTTTCCTTTATTCCAATGGAACGAAGACCAATAATTTTAAAGACAGTTTACAATTAATAAAACATTACGAAACCCAATTAATATAGACAACAAACATTTCAACGTGTCTAGGTCGAAATAATCATACAGCACAATATTATAACCGCCGGGGTTGCCACCCCACACCCCCGCCCCATAAATTGAATCAAAAGTTGTGAAAACAAAGTCGGCCCGCGGAACTTTTACCAACTTTCACTTTTCACTGAAACTTTAAGCACTTTCGCTCACAGTTTTCTTTTCGAAGATTCTTTTATTAGCGGTATTATTGTTTTGTTTCAGTGTGGAAGATATGTGTTGCGGGGTGCCTGTGATTTTTAAGGAATGTTATAGAAATTAGTATTTTAGTCTATACTTTGTCGCACGTTAACGGTTAAAGGTTAGGTGTAAAAAAAAACCGGCCAAGTGCGAGTCGGACTCGCGCACCGAGGGTTCCGTAAAATTTAAGGTTTTCGGAATTTTTCCTTTATGTGTGCTATAAAACGTTGCTTCATGCCAAATTTCAAGATTCTAGGTCGACTGGAAGTACCCTTTAGGTTTTGATTCCCTTGCGAGTACTTGCGAGTTTCAAAATATGCAGCTTAAATTGCTGTTTCTTTTGATTGCGTTGACATAGAAGTTTGATTTTTTTACAGCTTAAAGGTATTATAGACCTGAGTATTTGGTATGAATTTCAATTTAATACCTCTACGCGTTTATGAGGAAATGGGTAGTAAGTTTAAAATTATTAAAAAAAATATATTACGTGATGTAACTAAAAATTTATGGTTTTCGTAATTTTTCCTTTATCTATGCTATAAGACGTTGCTTCGTACCAAATTTCAAGATTCTGAGTTCACGGGAAGCACCCTGTAGGTTTTGATTCCCTTGCAAGTGTCGAAAATTTGCGGCATAAACGGCTGTATCTTTTGATTGCGTTGGCTTAGAAGTTTGATTTTTTCACAGCTTCAAGGGACAGTAGACCTGAGTAATTGATATAAATTTCAGCTTCATACCTCTACGCGTTCCTGAGAAAAAGGGTCTTGACAGACGGACGGACAGACGGACAACAAAGTGATCCTATAAGGGTTCCGTTTTGCACGCCTCATAAGCGAAGCGTTGAGGTGGGTACTACTGTCACTTCGCGCAAAACATCTGATTTTTCAAACTTAAAATGTCTTTATGTATCATACATTGCACTTGTAAGATAATACATACACACACATATTAAGAAAAAAAACACTATTTTTAACATTCATGATATTTTTGATGTCATTTTTGTTATTTAAACTAGTTAAAAAACAGTTTAAAAAAGTTCTGTCTTGGACGTCCGTGTGTCTGTATGTGCGGAGGATTTTCTTGTTAACACGATAGCGACCGAAATACTTTACTAATCGAGTCTTTTTTTTTCTCTTACGCTTGAGTATGCTCAGGAATAGAACCCTTTCATTTTTCAGGGTCTGATTTGATGTGGTTTAATTGTTATTAAATAAACAAAAAAAAATATCGACTGAGATTATGAGGCGTGCACTTTTGGATTTTCCAAACTTTTTTCCTTTTGAGGTACGGAACCCTAAAAAATGAAATGTTGAAATAAGAGTTAAACAGAATTGGTAGATATTGTTTTTTTTAGTAAAATTTCGCTAGCAGGCAAATTTTACGGCAAAATTTAGGACACTCGTTTAATAGAATTTAAAAATATACAGGGTGTCCCACTGTTGGTATACTTAGCTCAAAGGAGGTTATAGTTTTGCATACGCTGAGTATGTAAAAAATACTTATAAAATTCCAGACGCAGTTTTTTTTTCAAATAGATGAATTCTTGAAACTCTATGTGTACACCCATAACAAGCAACCCGCCCAGCTTTGCTACCAGCACGTTACCTATCGTTTAAGATTATGTTTTCATAGACAAAATGCTCACATTAGCGAAGCGGTATATGCCGGCTGTGCGAAGCTAGAGAAGAAATGGATTGGATGGATGGATTTTCAGGAAAAATTTAGCAAAAAGGTTTTGATGTAATTTTGTTGTTTAAGTATTTTTTAGTATACCAATAATGGGACACCCTGTATACGTGCTTCTCTTACTTTAACTACCTTCTCACTATGTTGGTACTTCTTTGCGTCCTTTCAAACTTTACATAAACTGTACTAACTAAGTACTTACTGTAGGTACTGTACTACTCACGTACTCAGTGTACCTAAAACCTAAAACCGCAGGGCACAGCTAGTGTTATGTAAAATTAAACTAGTCTTAGCCCGCGACACCGCTTACTTGCTGTTTGGATACGAAAGCACTATTATAACGTTTTTACAGGTAGATCGAGTAGATAGGTAGGTAGAGAGGTCTTTGAGGATTTTACCCAGATTTGTAGAGCCGTACTGGTCACAACCGAAATTTTCAAATTATATCGGAAGTTTCTAATCGTAGCTACCTACGTTGTATCATACGTCCTTATAGTAGTTAGTATCGTCACAGAATAGTCAATACATAGTATCTAACGCTAGTATGGTGTACACTACAGTTTCCTTGGTATAATAATATTATAATTGTGAATGTGCCTTTGTTTGATTGTGTGTCCTTCTTTCACTATGCAACGAAGCTATATAGTGTGGTATGATTTTTGTGTAAGACTAGACACTAGACAGTGACATAGGCTGCTTTTTACCGCAGTACAACATCTCATTCCCGTGGGAATTTCCTTTAAACACGCGGGCGAAGCCGCAGGCGGATAACAAGTTTAAGATTTACCTTCGATCGTTTACAAAAATGTACGAATTGTCTATATTATTTTTCAAACGGTATTTCTAAGAATTTAAATGTACATACATTATTATTGATAATTACTACGACGAGCGACATTCATTGACCGATTTCTACATTTTTATAAATACCTCAGTAACTACATGTCATTAACGAAGAATATAATCGTTCATGGATTACTATGTAACGTGTTTTCCTAGAACCTTTAATATTGCTTCGTACGTTAAGTGCAGCGTATTAATGAATGTATCTGAAATACTTTTTCTTTTCTGTAATTTATGTTTCACAAACAAATTCGAATTTAAAATGGAATCATGATATACATAATTCGATTATCTTAACTTACGGCTGAACACTGATTTAATTCATTTAGGGCCGATTTTTCAATGCTTGGATAAAACTTATCCGTCCAATAAAGTATTACACGATAATATTAAAATGTCATGTAAACTGTCAAATGCGGGCAATTAGAACCAATACGTTTTTAAAATGGTAGTTTTATACATTATTCGACGAATAAGTTTTAACCAAGGATTGAAAAATCAGCCCTTAATATTTTAAACAATAGTTATATACAAGCAAACAGATTGTTTATACTTCTTAAGGAACAATTGCATAATCGAATGCTTTGTTCTCGAAGTTTCGATCCAAGAAAATTTCGCATTTGAATTTCGAATTTTCGAACGCCATTCTCACACGAAACCGTCAACTGCAACGGTACCATGTGTAGCGAGCGGCAAGCGGGATCTTGGCGGGCGTGTAGCGTGCACCCGCTATAATATTCCTTTGCGAGCTTAGAATACACAGCGAGCGCAAATTAGACCGTACGTTCCACGCTTTGAGTTGCGCTTGACCAAGCGTTATTGGTATTTCGAGCAAGGAGCCCGGCCTTAGGGATGGGGCGATTTATATCGACGTTGTCGATAAATGTCGACGGGGATATATTGCCGTGAGCGCGGAGCTGTAGACACGTGCGTGTTCTTTAATTGGATCATCGGTTGAAACGGGATTTGTTATTTTGTATTTATTTTTTTATACGAATGATTATGTATAATTTTCTCGTGGGTATATTATGTAGAGAGGGATTATTGATAAATTATATAAAATAAGTATGAGAACGAAGTCTCAATTTATTAAAATAAAAGTAATTTAATTGTGTCAAGTGATGTATGTATGTATGTAGTGTTCTGTATCATCAATCAGCCGTAAGCCGTTTTTGGACGTAACAGTTTTTGCTAAAAAAATCTAATTAAATGGGTTCATTGTTAATTCATATTAATAATATTCCATGAGCTCTCCAGGTCTTACAAGCGAGCAAAATATGATAATTCTATCGTAATATTTAAGGAGCGTTACATTATCGGTGTCGAAACAAGGCGGAGTGCTAGAGATGCGGCGCATATCGTTATCGATACTCGAGACTCGGTAATAAGTATCGACCGGTCGAGGGTGGTGCTGGCACAGATGCCACTCATGCGAGATCGCTGACTGCTGCGTTCTCTAATTGAATGCGATGCGACATATTTTATCGACTATCGATAGTTGTTTATTTTTTTGTTTGTGAGACTTTTTTACTTAATTTAAAAGGAGAAGGTGAGGAATTAAGAATGTTTTAGATAGATAACGATAATTTTTTATTTAATTTCATGAATAAACCTATCAATAAATAATTAGTATCAATCAGCAAAATAATGATATTAAACAGGTACTCTACATGGCACAAGTGCAGGTTTCTATGAAATAATATTTACTTACTATGTATAATATTATGTTATTTTATATCAGCTATGTTCTGAGAATCTGTTTTATTTAATAGTTTATTTTATTAAAAAAAGAAAGAAGTCCTTCCATTGCATTGCACACAAGCATTGTATTTAAAAATAACGTTAATAATAGCATTATACTTTGGTATGTATAACTATCGATAGTTTTCCATCGTAAGGATGCTACATTATTCAACCCATGCAACAATTGTATGTTTAAAACAAAAACTGGAAAATGTTCGTGCTTTTTATTTCATCGACAATTAAAAATGCCAAGTAAACGTTCGCAACACAAATGCCCTCGAAGAACGGCAGTCCGCGCGACTGATTTGCACCACCCAACGGACGCCGCGCGGTCGCGTCGCGAATTAGTGATGTAACTGTGCATTTTTTATTATTTTATCGATATCGACATTTTAAAATAAATCCCCCAGAATAGTAACAATGCGTTTTGGGTTTTAATCTTTATGAAAATATTAAGAGCGATGACTTATTCTTTAAAGCATAATGTTTAATTAATATATTATGTACAATGTACAATTAGTATATAATGCTTATCGTGAAGCAAGAAAGCACTAGTAGCTAGTAGGTCAGCGTAGTTGTTAGTTGCCTATCGGCTTATACTTTTTGTGCCGTGGCTCGGCGGGGTTCAGCGTCGCGTCAAACAAAGGACTGTTTTT
>CAJQZM010037319.1:0-26239 GCA_907164665.1 Colias nastes | reverse complement strand
CGTGGCTCGGCGGGGTTCAGCGTCGCGTCAAACAAAGGACTGTTTTTGTCACGCGGCGCCACCCTCCCGGTGAGCCGTGTCCGTGGCGACGAGCGGCCGCGGGCATCGCCAGCCGCGGATCGATACCTCGAGATCTCGGCCTACGCGCCCGCCTCGCCGGCCATTTGCCTACCTCGACGCCTCAGGCTCGTGTGTACATAACCCGCCACCCACCACCCGATACACCCCCGCAGATTACCGCCTACAAAGCAAACTTCATCGGTACGTGCATGCAATATGCGCAAGGAGCCAGAATTGCGCCTCGGACCACCCATCCAGATTGCTTTGATACCCAGCCCCGCATTTAGCAGAGGCTATTCGAGAGCCTATTGCACAATGAATCTTAGCTGAAGGCCTGGAACCTTGTTTCTGTGAGGCGGCCGCAATCACGTTAATTACTCTAGTGATAGCACCGGTATTATCTGGAGTACAGATACTTTGTGCCCAATAGCTGATTGAAGGCCAACATCTTAGCCTATACATAGCTAAGTATGCGGGCTTGACTGATAAATTGACCTTTATTATCGTTATTCAATAAGATATCATACTTTTTCATTTTAAATACAAATATACATAAATTTCACTTTTATAACTTTTTAATTTTAACGATAACTATTATCTGTATCCAAATATAATAAAATCAGGATTCAATGCTGAAAGCATAGTAAATAAAAAAATCCGTTATGAAAGCTCTTTGAAAACATGGGAATATGTATATGTATTTCTTATGTAAAATAACTAATAGGATAATGGATGTATTTATCTCTTCTTCTGTTTTGAGTAAGTACGAATATTAAATCAAAATTTTGATGACTAGGTAAACATCGTAGCATGCGATAAGACAAGACAAGTAAATGGGCACTGTATACGTATAAGATACGTATTGCAGCACTCGTGAATTTCAATTGAACGCTCCGGAGGGTCGTAAATCGGCCAAGTGCAGCTCCACCCGACTGTTCTCAAACGCGAAAGAGGGAAAGTTCACATTTGCATATTGGCCTCGGCTGCAAAACTAACTCGAACAAACTCCGCGCACCCCCGAGTCAAGCGGAGAGAACTTTTAATGTGAGCCGCGATGCCGTAGGTATCTGTTTTACTTTCTTTGCAAACTTTCGTAGTTTTACTTTACGCTTTGAGACGTCAACTTATTTTGCTGTAGTGATGAGTTAAATTGTTTTTATGCTACTTTCTTTGATATAATTAAGTGGTATAGAAATGTTAAATCATTAAACGCTACTTATAACTAACTTTTTTAGAAATCAAATTCATCATAATAAGAAAAGTGTCTTAGCCATAAAAAATCTGATGTATATTGACTAGTTTGATTTTAAAAGATAATTATTGTTAAATACTTTTAATTTTAACATGATACTTATGTGTCACACATCAGTTCAGCGTTCAAACATTAACCTTTAAATTATAAAGCGTTAACAGTGCAAATGCATCAGCGAAGCCGTCAGTCACATGGAATGTGGACGAACGTCGGCTGGGGTGACTCCGGGAATATTTTAGCGTATTTCAATAAAGGCGCGACATCTTTAATCTAGTCGGGATCGGGTAGAGGCATAAATCTTGCAGGTCCGGGCGAGTTTTGAATCATTTAGCGTGGCGCTCGAGCCCTGCGACTTCCGTCCGGCACGTGCTCCCCCCACCGCCACCCGCCACGAGCGCGTCTGTCTTGCTGCCGAGACAAAGGGGCAATAGGGATGCGACATAAATTGGAACATGTCGATTGTTTGGATTTATTTTTTTTGCGATGAAATTTGTAGTGATTCTTAGTTATTGCTGATGTTATAATGATTTGTGAATAGACGTTCTAAAATTCCTTGATACTTTTCAAACTTTTTTGAAACGATTCGTCAAAATGAGCATAGTACACATAGAGGCGAGACAGGTTTATACAAAAGTGGTCGAAGAAATTCAGAAAGTTCAGAAAGTCAGAAGATATAAAAAAAACCTAGATAACGTCTTATACATAGTAAATAATATTTAATAATCTGTGATCTTATGTTTCTTATATCGCTTTTATCGATAATAATAATTAATATTCATAATTTCATAATAATATTTTTATAGTAATAGTTATGTTATAATTTTATCAAACTCAATTTGAATATTAAAGATAATTAAATGTTTTGTATTTATATCATTTAATATTGCCTTGATTATGAATTATCAGGGACAATAAAATCATTGCTTTGAATGATAAACAGTAAACACTATCCAAGGCCTAATCGAATTTATTTCACATAGTGTCCATTCCGTTTCCCAATTTCCATTAATTACTTATCGGAACGGGTTTATCGACAAAGGGAAGATATGCAATCTCTAGTGTACGACGTCCGAGCTGCCTCTAATTTGAATTCACGGAGACTCCGCGACGCGTCCGCCGCGTCGGCCGCGCCCGACTTAATGAATCGCGAGGGGGTGTGGGGGCGCCCGCAGGGGGTTGCTAGGGGGCGATCGGACGACCACCGCATCCTCCGCGCGGATAAGTGACGCCCGTGTTGCTTCGTACATAGCTACTCCTTATGTATTGTGGCACATAGCGGCCGGCCTGTACCTACGTAACGCTCGCCAAATTTATGTCCCGCACATGTCTAGAGACCGCGGCGTACCTTTAGAGGGATTTTGCGTGTTTACGTACAAACGGGGGCCGCCGAAGATATTCGAGATGGAATTTTGCTTGGACCTTTATTGATGAGTTACGTAGCCGGCTTACGTCCCCTTTGGCTTATCTTGTTGCTTTTATGTTTGTACATGTTTTGATTAACATGGATTTAGTTCTAGCTAACTTGACGGGGGCTTAAATGCTAAGATTACTTATAGCGCTAAAGAAATAAATGTAATTAATTCAGATTCGATAATATTGCACGAGAAATTGCCCGAAGTGAGTTAAACTGTTCCATCCAAAAGCAACAATATCTAGAACAACAAAAACTTGCTAATGGGCTATTATGTAAATGCCGCGATCGGCATGGCTAATCTAAACCGAGTAAATTATTCAGACGGTTCCAACATTCCGTGGTCAGTTGGAGATACCAAAACTTGATTCAAAAATAACAATGTGAACGGAATATTATTTCTTAAGGAAAATTAATTTTACTAATATGTTACAAAAATAGGTATCAGAATTGTTACAAATTGCACATATAAATCTTTTAAGTTAATATACTTAACGGAAATTTCCACAATTAAACTTTTAATTCCATCAAAACATAAATCCGTATCAAATTCACAAACAAAGAACTCATACTTCGACACAAACTTATTTAACTAGGTGCTTTCAAATCATCACGCACTGACATCAAAAACATACAAATATACATTATCCACACCAGATAATTATCAGGCAGGATCCACGTAGCGCATTAGCAAACATTAGCGAAGCGTGTGCGAACATTTTTTTGTGGAGAGCATCTAATCAGTCCCCTGCACACGGTACGCCCGCGGTTGGGGTCCGCCGTGGGAGCACAGCGTCGCCATTATGCTCGATAATCACGAAATATCGATTGGTGTGCGTGCAACACTAATTTCGTGTCCTCTAAGAATTTTGGAAAACATATTTGCAATTTACTCACCCCCATTTAATCAACCCATCATATTAAGATTAACTAAAATTCATTTGAAACTGTGAACTTCTGAAACAAGGGTTTTATTTACTTTATCAGCTGATTTCAAAGATGTATCATCTTTTATTCTCATGCCTCTAATTTGTAACGTGTCATTTTGTTAGGTTTGCCAGAAACTTATGCATATATGTATTTGAATAATTTGCCAATTTTCAAATCATCTTTGTAATTACCTAGAGTAAAAAAATAAGGTGCTCTTTTAAAAATACATTATATACCTAACGAACATTAATTAACTTAGAAAATAATATAAATTCCTAAAATTAGCTGTTGTCACGTCGATACACGTTCCATGAATTTTATCTTTAGAGAAATACATACTTACATAGAAATTAGAATATTATATAGACTATAAATAAAGAAACAATGCGAAAAAAAAAGACGTAACAGAATTAAACTACATTCCATAACTTTGAATTAGACAATCTTCTGTATCACATACACAAATCTTTGCGAAGCTTCAGCAAAAATGCACTGAACAATCCTTCCTTTGTCGCCACATTAAAGTTTAACTTTGCCGCAAGCCCAAATGAAATCGCTATTAAATAGACTTTTAAATGTCTCGTTCACTCGGTTAACTGTCCCATTCCGGATGTTTTGTTACACAACAAACGGTCCTGGCGGAATGGCAACAGGTGGTATCATTACGAGATATTTTATGTTCTACGTCACCACTGAAATTGAGCGTCTGCGAACTTTACACTTTTATCGCGATAACTTCGCAAACTTATTTGTTTTATCGTGGTGTGATGAACATCACTAGACCGTTAGACGTAATTTGATTTGATGATTAATCGGTGTTTTTAATAATCGACGTTTAACATAGGTACTTTCCTCTCTATGTATATTCTGTACTGTAGTTTCATATTTATGAAATATTTTTGTCGCAAGTTCTAAATTCAATAGTTTTTATTTTAAATACACATTTTTGATTTTTGATGTGAAAATAATTAAATGATATTTTGCAATAAAAAACAAACGTCTATGTTTTTTTTACCATCCAAGAATTTCTAAATTAATTGTAGTTAGTATCTTTTATACTCAAGAACCAATACTATGTATTGATATACGGGCACAAGGATATAAGTATAGAGAATATAGAGTAGTTTTGAAGGATATAGATATAACTAGCTTTCCGCCCACGGCTTCGCCCGCGTTTTGAAAGAAAAGCCCGCATAGTTCCCGTTCCCATGGGATTTCCAGGATAAAACCTATCCTATGCGTTAATCCAAGTTACCATATATGTGTGCTAAATTTCATTGTAATCGGTTCAGTAGTATTTACGTGAAAGAGTAAAAAACATACATACATGCACATAATATATCCATCCTCACAAACTTTCGCATTTATAATATTAGTAGGATAATAGTTTATCTCAGTCTTTCCCAACGTGGGCGATAACGCCCCCTTGTGGGCGCTGCAGGCCTAAAGGGGGGCGGTAAGAGACCCAGAAAAAAAAGGGGGCGTTGTGTAGGGCTTTGGGGTCGATTTATAATTTCATCTACCTAGCTAGGAAGACTCTTAGACACCGACTGAGCTCTCGACTTCGAGAGTCGACATCTTGTGAACATCAACTAATATTAATTAAGATATAGCTCAAACTCGGTTCGATATAATAGACCGCGGGCAATCATGTTTTAACAAGTTTTTGTTAAATAATCCGATTTGTACATTCTTGTATCAATCGGCTGGTTCTATAATACTTGTTCTTGCTTGTCGAGTACGATTGGGCGTCGAATTAGATAAACGAGTTTATGCACGTTTGTCTTATTCCTGTTGGTGCGTGCTGCTTATGCAATCCTATATAAACGACGTAAATTTATTTTATTTTCATTTGCGGTTTCGCGCATAATAGATAAGCAGTACTTGATTTCAACACTTACGTATTTCTCAAAACAAAACAATGTCGGAAGTAAAAAAGAAGAGACGGCAATACTCTGCGGAATATATTAAATTCGGATTTATTGAAAATCCCACAAACCCGTCGTCGCCTTTGTGTCTTCTATGTCTAAAAACATTTTCGAACGAAGCAATGAAGCCTTCAAGACTGCAAGATCATTTGAATAAAATGCATCCAGATAAGAAAGACAAGAATGTAGCATATTTTCAAGACCTAGAGAAGAAGCATAATACTCAGCCAAGTGTATCAAAACTATTTTCGGCGGCTGCTAAGCAAGATGACGACGGACTTAGAGCTTCGTACAATATCTCTTTGTTAATTGCTCAAAAAGGCAAACCACACAACATCGGAGAAGAGTTAATTTTGCCAGCAATAAAGGAAGTAATAACTACTGTGCTTCATAAACCGGCCGCAGATATTATCCGAAAAATTCCTTTGAGTAATAATTCTGTGCAAAGACGAATTGATGAAATGGCTGAAAACATTGAAGAATCATTGTGCAATCATCTGAGGACTAGTCAATTCTCAATTCAGCTCGATGAGTCCACTTTACCAACTAATGAAGCGTTGTTGCTATCTTACGGGAGGTTTATTAAAGATGAGAAAATACGTGAAGAACTATTGTTTGCCAGAAATTTGGAGACAGATACAAAAGGCGAAACCATATTCAATACATTGGAAAAGTTTTGTGAAGAGAAAGAGATTCCTTTGAAAAATATTATATCAGTTGCTACGGATGGCGCTCCGGCTATGACAGGGCGCCATAAAGGCTTCATAGCGTACTTAAAGAATAAAATTCCAGATGTCCTTGGTCCAAGGCGATGTCCTGCTATACATTGCGTTATTCATAGACAACATTTGGTTGCTAGAAACTTAAGTGAACGACTATTTCAATCACTGCAATATGTCATCAAAGCAGTCAATAAAATCCGTAGCAGCTCTTTGAATGATAGATTATTTCATCAGCTTTGTGCTACTAATGACGAAGATTTCAACCGTTTGTTGCTTCATACTTAAGTTCGTTGGCTGTCAAGAGGCAATTGTCTGATTCGATTTTACAACCTGTTTGACTCTGTGATAGAGTTCTTGGAAACTAAAGATACAGAACTGCGCAACAAGCTCATAACATCAAAGAATGATATAGCTTACATGACAGACCTGTATAAATTGTTCAACGACATGAACCTCCAACTGCAAGGCGATGAACTAAATTTAATTAAAACAAAAAATGTCGTTGCTGCTTTCGCAGCCAAACTGCTTCTGCACAAAAAGAATATGGGCAGACGTGAGTTTCACAATTTTCCGAATTTATCAGTATTCTGCAGTAACGACGACTTGTTTGCCTACTGCCAACATTTGGAAAACCTCCACATTGACTTCACCGAACGATACCAGGACATTTTAAACTTGGAAATACCAGACTGGGTGTTGGATCCGTTTTCAAATGTCAACACAGCAATGTCACCTCAGCTGGAAGAAGAACTTATAGAATTGACAACAAACGAAGAAACAAAAATCAAGTTCAAAAATGGATATCAAGAATTTTGGCTACAAAAACCGATCCCGCAATTGTAGCTTGGATTGTGGTCAATTGTTCAACGATTCTTGATAGCATTCCCATCGTCATATTTGTGTGAACGTGGATTTAGTGCTGTGGCAACGCTGCTTACTAAAAAGAGAAATCGTTGCGTGTTACCGAACGTGGCGACTTGCGGCTGTTTTTGAGTAAATTGGAACCTGATATCAACAAACTTATTGAACAGCATCAGATTCAACCTTCACATTAGTTTTTATATAAGAATTGATTATGTTTGTTTTATTTTCAATAAAAGATACTCTGTCCGAATACTATAAAGTTGCGTTTCAATAATCAGTTATAAGTACTTAGCGGTTTTTAAGTATGTTTAAAAAGGGGGGCGTTAAAAAATAATTTATTCTTAAAGTGGGCAGTAGACAAAAAAAGGTTGGGAACCCCTGGTTTATCTGAATGTAAGAATTTTTGCTCTACCTTTTCAAGACTATAATGTTCGTTTGAAATAATAAAACATAATACACCCTAACTCTCGATATCGTATGACCGTACTTAATTTTATTTTCGTTTGGCACCGATATTAATTTTCGAAATAATTCCTAACTTTTAGTTTTCAAAATTTTCATGGATTTTATTGAAAGCACCTATTTCAAAAACTATTGATTTTACTAAAATATAACTTTAAAACAAACTAATATTACTTTCTATGTTAAAAGATTACAATATATTTAACCGAATTATCACCATCTCTGAACTGGACACATTTGTAAGTACTTAAATTGATAACAAGAAATCTACGAAAAGTTTAGCAGTGTACCCTCTCTTATTTTTTAAATAGAATTAAAATAACTACGTGAAAAAAAGCGCTATAATTTCAAAATGTTACAATATACAAGCAATTTAAGCATGATTTTACAAAGTATCCTTTTGTTCTAAAAGAGATTTTTGGAATTATTATTTAATTAGATTTCCACCCGCGGCTTCGCCCGCATTTTCAAATAAAAACCCGCACAGTTCGTTTCACTGGTATTTCCGGGATAAATGCCTATGTCTTATTCTGTGTCTTCAGCTACCTACATACCAAATTTAATTGCAATCGTTTCAGTCGTATTTGCGTGATCTATCCTCACAAACTTTCGCATTTATAATATTAGTAGGATATAAGTGTTTGTTGAGAAATTAAACTACATAATATATGCAATATTTTATAGGACAAATATATATTATGTAAATGGAGAGTATGGACACAGTATGCCGATGGCTTTACTACAATTTCTTCGCGGCAGGTGTGTCGCTGGCGGGTGTCTCACGGGAGGCAGTGACGTGATCGCACTGCGCTCGCGTCGATTGACGTGCTAGTGATGTGAAACTGTGATATCGATAAAATATTAAATAATAATACGATTTTGTTTATAATGCATCTTAGTGTTTGGTAGAATTGGATTTAAGATAAAGAAATATAATAAATCACAATGCTTTTTGGTATACACGCAATTTTTGTCTCTATTATTTCTCAATCTTTGAACTAACATAGCTGCATATTGCAAAAACTTTGTAAATTGCTGATAGTAATAAAAAAGTAAAAGAGCAACGGCCCAGTTAATCTCATAGATTTACAAGACTACTTAATGTTAAAACACAAAAATTCTATGCGTTATGACGAAAGGTAATTGCACTAAAAGGCTAATTAAGGTAGAGAAGGTCGTTTAAATTGATTATCTTAATTTTCATTTTCCATATGCAGTAGGTACCTACTGCTTCGTTGAGTGCGTTGTTATGTTATGTTTTGGAGTCACCAGAGACCCAGCAAGAGCCATGTTGTTATAAAAGCTATTAAAATGCAAAAAATAACAAAATTATTTACTTCAACTCCATACCAACGATTGTTCAACCTATAATTTAGCACAAAATGAATAAGAAACATCGATCTCATATCGATACCACCACCCCAGTCCCCATCCCTATAGCAATCGCGGTTACCATTAGCATTACGTGTTATTCCCCCGTCGCTTCACTGCTGCGATAAAATCTCGCGAGTCGCGAACGTGCGTGACCGCATCCTGTTCCCCTCCCCCCTCTTTAATTCTCTCCCTCCCCCCTCCTCGCCTGAACAGTCCGCGGAGGACTGCGCCCGCGCACTTCCGCTCGCGGCTGACCGCAGGGACAATATGTCCCTTCACTGAGCGTATTCTGTTACAGGCTTAACCGTTACAATGTTATATTTATGAAATGAAAGGATAGTATATTTTAAAATATTGGAAATGTAAAACGGGAAGGTATGGTAGGTTACGATTCAACTGCTGTGCGATGGAATGTAGGACGTTCGGTAGTGAAAACTACAATTAGTTTGACATACGATTGCTTAAATTGCCGGTAATGATGAATGTAATTTAATTTAAGTTAATTTTATCTTGTTACTAGCTGCTCCGCGCGGTTTCACCCCCGTAGCTCCACTCCTGTTGGTCGTAGCGTGATGATATATAATATACGCCTTATAACCTTCCTCGATAAATGGGCTATCTAACACCGAAAGAATTTTTCAAATCGGACCAGTAGTTCCTGAGATTAGCGCGTTCAAACAAACAAACAAACAAACTCTTCAGCTTTATAATATTAGTATAGATTACATAGTACGTTTATTAAGGTAGTAGCTCAATACTAAAAAAAATCTTCTCAACTAAATACGTGAAAGTGCTCCTGTACTTGATGTATTAACGAACATAAGTCCTAATGACCCTTTGGGCACGGAACATTAAAGCCCAAGTAACCAAAGTCTGAACACATCACAATACAGTGTTATGTAATATTCACATTCCCTTCGTATACCTATCCTAAACGAAATGTACATTTGTATGAAAATCTACATTTATTAAGATTTATAGGACCTTAACAATCGAGTCATAAGTATCCATACCCTTTTTCTGGCAAGACGTCACCAATCCCAGTCTAGAGTATTTCTAACATCCTATTAAATCTAGCAGATAAATAATGCCTGGAAATTGCGCACCTGCAAAATGTGTCGGCCCTTGACTAGTCGTAAATAGGTCGTAAATCGATCAAAACCCCCGCGAAGGCTTTACGGTTCAGTGCAAGTTAACGCCAAGGGACTTTTTCCATGGCGTACAAACACATAAAACCGTACTTTTAATATCTAGCTGTTTATTATAAAACGCTTGCACGCTCACGGCACTGCTACGTCTTATTCTCTAATAATAATAATTAGAGTCTAATTGATAGTTTTATCACCTGTGCTTTTTGAGTTACGTAAGAAAGGATTTCAGTGATACTCGTTCTAAAGTTTATTGGAATACCTGCCCTTGCATTAAAGAGTACTTAGACACTAAGGCTTAAATAGCTGGTACCTTAGTAGAATTATTTAATAAGAATCATGTGAATTATTATTCCTTCTTATATATTTTCCTTGTAACTGCACCATTTGTTAGAATGCAATTATTTACATCAACTTCTACTTCATATACCTACCTATCTACTGCTTCGCTTTGAAAACTTTTGTGTTTAATCCAGTCTTTTCTAATCAGTCAATAAAAATCTTGTTAAAACTGCCCAGCCGTGTCGAACGTAGAAAAAAGAGTGACTGCACAATAGTAAACAGACAGACAGAAAGTGTTTTTTTTAACACTTGTTATTGTGTTATGGTCAACTAATGTAGACCATATGCATTTGATAAAAAAGCTGTTATTTTGATACACGCAACTCGGCACTCTATAAAGTTTTATAAATTTGTATAGAGTACAAAACCATTAATTCCGCGCACAATATATTCAACATTATAACAGACAATTCGTTAACATCTAAAATACGTCCTGAAAAACTCCATCAGCCAGTTAGTTATATGAAAAGTCAACACGACCCTCAAATGCAATTACCTCGGCGGCGATGAAGCGCATTTTCGCAACACCGAGCTAAAAACAAGCGGTTTCCAAAACAAAACTATTAAAAACACACGAGCTCAATAAGCCTGCACTCGGTGCGCGGAATTCTTAAAAGCGGTCGCATCGTCTCGCGGGAGTCGCATATTTTTTACTCCGGGTCAACCCCCCATCGCCGGCGGGGGTCGAATCCACCCCGCGCGGGTCGGGTGGGGTTAATTAGTCGCGAACGCGGTCCGGCTCCACTCCATCTAAGTTGTTTCCTTCTTTATTTGCTCACTTGATACGAATGTGGGGATTCGTACGCCGATAGTAAAATAAGGATTACGCCGGAGCCTCTTAACTCCGCTCATATTAATGGCCAGTAAAAGTCCGCTTCAGTTGTAAAGTTGTTGGTCTGAATTCATCTGATAAAGTTGCTTCTAAACAATAATGTTGATGCTCCGTTTACATCCAGTTTTACTCGTGCGAATTAAATTTTCCCTGCTTTATAAATACTTCGTAGTTTTTTGCTTCATAAAATATTAGTTCACGCTGTTTGTATGTTGTATTTTGTGATGATGATGTTGCATGATGAAACATAAATGGCCTGAATCACAAACTTACAATAGAGTGTGGAATAAAGAATTGAAATAAAAAAAGGACGTATAAACATTTTTAATTAAATCACGAACGAGATGCATTAGCGTAGGTAATGATAATGATAGTAAGATTAAGTACCTCTTAATAAAAATATGTAAAACAAAACAAATATTATATCGTATACAATAATGGCATCGCAGTCTCTCTATTCCCTTCACATATAATAGAATATTAAACAAGCGTGTACTATCCAAATATGATAACCAAACTTCTCGTAGCAGTAACCGGAGAATCCCTAAGCTCGGATGGAAGTCCAACGCGTGTTTTGCAATTACGTCGACCAACGTCCCCGCGGGGTCAACCGGACCTGTGCTAATGAAGGCGAATATCTTCAAAGGGGTCCGGAGTGCCCGCTCGCCCGCGGCGATTTGAATCTTTAAACGGGTCGCGTTGGGAGGGTTATGCGGAAGACTATACTATTTCGCTGATAGGTACTTTGTACAAATACAGCTATTGAAATGTTATATAAATAAGTATAATACATTGGGTGGTACGAACAATGCTTCAGAAAACTTTAGTAAGTGATTTTAACTGCTGTTTGATTAAGATAATTCAAAATTGTGTGTTTTAAGTGTTATTTATATGTGAATTTACTTATAGGTTTAACGGGTTTATGATACTATCAGTTATCATCAAAACTATATAGTTAGAATCAAAACTTTAAAATTACAATGCAATATATGGAATACATTTTTCGTTAAATTAATATTATCTTAATCTAAAAGGCGAAATACCTCAAGAAACTTTCTATACTAAATAAATAATTGGGTTTGGAATCAAAATATTTAATCATAACTGGAGTGTTCACGACTCCTTAGTAATCAATTATCAAGTCGTGGCACATCTGTCCATTCGCATTCTATGACAAAAAAGTTACATCTATTAAAGCCGCGTACACATTGTATTCAGTTCACGATTTTGAACTTCAAAAGAACCGTAAATACACACAGTGCACACCGTTCAAAACGACTGCAATTAATTCAAGATCCCGCCTTACAAAGAGGCATTCGAGACATCGCGACGCGAATTATCACGGGCGTATTAAAACACTCGACAAAGGGAGTAAGACAAAGGCCTAGGCTTCTGGGAGGACAGGCAGGTTCGGGCATCGAGGGTCCGAGCCTGCGTTCTAATTAAACCCCCTCATACACTGCTCGCTGTCATAGATTATTTGATAGATATGGCTTTTGTTTATGTTTCATAGAACTTATGGGTTGTGTTGAGCTAAAAAATTTCTAATTCAAATTACAATAGAATGACGTAGTAAATGACTGTATTGATATTATGTCTATTTTTATCGCTAAAGGCTTCCGATGATAGTTTAATAGTTAAACTCAAGCTCAAACATTTATTTATTCAATTAGACTTCGTTAAGCTTCGCTTATGAATCGTCAAAATATAGAAAAATATTAATTTACCACCGCAACGAAAAGCAGTTTCTACAGAGAAGAAATATCAATGTAAAAAAATTTCACCTGTAAAATTAGTATTCTAACATGAATAAAAAAAAACTAAAAAGATATAATTTCAGTTTGATATGTTCGGTTCTGCGCTGCATAATCTTTGACGAATGTTCATTGCGCAACGGGTGGACATAAAAAGACAAGCTCGTGGCACCTGTAAGGTCTAAATCTAGAAATGCAATCCTACGTGTGCGATTTATTTTTATTTTTACATGTTGAGTACACGACGGCGGATTAAAAAGCACGGAAAATTTGAAAATACTGTCGAAAATCGTGAAATAGATTTTTTGGTAGTTGGTACATGAAGAATATTGGCGAGTTGGTTGGTAGCTTTAAATAAAGCTTTGCTTTGGAAAACCGTATATATCTAGATATCAAATTCACATAAAAATGAAACTAAAACACTTTTTTAGGTTAAAAGATTACATACATATAGTTATGACAATATAGTAAAACTAAATTAATTATAGTTCCAAGCGTAAAACATGTAATATGGTACGTAACTATCATAAATTATCCAGTTCCAAAAACTATCACACGTCAGAATAAATAAATAAAGTTTTTATAATATCTTTTAAACAAGACCCAGAAATTAATTGCTCAATAAATTCCACAAATTTTGTCACAGTTTCCGATATTTAGTTTTTAATTTAAATAACTACTTCTTCGCACGCAAAATGTTGGCGCCAATGCCCACGACCGAATGCGCGTTATCATTGGCCGACATCTTTTTTTTTAATGTAATAAATAGCAATTAACTTACAATTCATGTTTTTATACACCATATATTGCACTCTGTCCTCTTTATTGGAGCACATTGCATCGATTATTACAATTAATTCGTGTAGAATATCGACATATCGAATTTCATGAAAATAATAATGAATTTTACTATTTTTACAGAATACACGAAACTGAAATTATGCTTTTAGCACAATTCTTTATTATTAATTTAGAATATGTAGTCATCTGAAATATCTATGATGATAAATTCAGGCTACCTAGGAGTTAAAATAACTACAGCATCGTTTTAAAAATAAAGCAGAATGCAATGCAATAACTGCCTCCAATTTATTAATAACAATTTCAGGGTAATGTATTGAACGATATGTTATGATTCGAACACAATTGAAATCTACCTAATGTAGCATGAACAATGATTACACACACTATGTACTATACAGTTATCCTTTGTCCACACCACCAAGGAGATTTAATTCGTCAATTTCTCCCTGCAAAATAGTAAAATACAGACAAAAAATTGTCCGCACAGATAATGTAGAGGGTGGGCACTCGCAATGGATGACGTCAGACGGGGTTGAGTGGTTAGAAGGGCCTTCGAATCTCGGCGAGAGGCCGATGGCACTCAGACGTCAGGCTGGTGCCTCGCAGACACCTGAACCCTTTGTCACCTTACCTAAAACGATCGCTTATACAACTCCAATTAAGTACCTATTAGTATGTATCCAGATCTATTACAAAGGGAAGCGTGTTTGTGCCGAGATCAATGTATTTGGAATGGCTAGGTGGAAATAATTAAATTTTGGTTTTACTTTGCTCATGGTGTTTTCATTCTTCCTAGAAAGCATGCATACCTTATATAATACCCTCGGTAACGGAGAGGAGAAAGGACAGGCGTAGATCCTTTGTGGTAATCTTAAACCAGGCTATACAGGGTGTAATCGTTAAGTGTGCACAGGCGATTATTCCGTAACTATTGCAGATATCTAAAAACTTTATACTGACATCGAAAGCCCTTTACCTAATGAGTAAAATGACAACAATAACTTTTTAAAAATAAAACGGGAAATATCCAAAAATTTTACACCAAACACTCCCATACATTTAGTATGAGATATGACTATCCTAAACATGTAATATGAAAAATTTTGGTTCTTTTTTTGAATTTGTGCTTAAATTACTTCGCAAATTTTAATAAAAATTCATTTAGAAACTGTAAACAGAGCTCGATGTTGAATACAATGGTATTCCAAAACGAGGACGTCACTTCGAACATTTGCTTTGAGCACAAAATGTATGGAAAATTCAATGTATGGGAGTGTTTAATGTAACTTTTTTGGATATTTCCCGTTTTATTTTTTAAAAGTTATTATTGTCATTTTACTCATTAGGTAAAGGGCTTTCGATATCAGTTTAAAGTTTTTTGATATCTGCAATAGTTACGGAATAATCGCCTGTGCACACTTAACGATTACACCCTGTATATTATGTGACTATATAGAACATAGAGAAACCTTGTTTGAACCGGTGCTACCTATATTTTGTGAGGTGGCCGGATAAAAAGTAGAGCGTACGTAATCGTAAGTACTTAGTTAAAAGATTTATAATATTATCAGCGTCAGTTAAGATTGTAGAATGAATCTGTTTGCGCGACTACCAATATATTCTCGGTAATATGAAATTAATTCCCAGAATTCGTACCTTAAAAATTCCTCACAAAGCACTTTGTGAACCCCGCACAGATTCGAATGCATATTTCCGAGAAGAACTATGAAACTCGTATATTACTTCATCGAAAGCTATTTCGTTTGTAAATTAAAAAAATTGGTTGTCTGTAAATTCGGTTTACTGACGATAGTTGAACGTGACAACGTCCGATTGTGCTTCTTTGTCGCTCGTTCCGCGCTCTCGCTACCTTCAAGCCTTACATGGAACGCCTCAGATGAGTCAGAGCGAGGTAACGCCGCATGAGTCATGTTTTTTCGTGCGTGCAGCCGGCTTTATCGAATTATAAGACGTTGTCACGTCAAAAACCCTTATCAAACATTTGCGAAAGTAAAGGCAATGGAGTACTTAACGAAATCCCAAATGAGGGATAGAAAAAGAGAAGTTTTCGCTACGTATTTGTGTAGTGTAGGCATCAAAGAGAATCGCTAGAAGTTTACTTGTTAAACAAGTAATAACCTGGTAATTTAGTGATCTTATGTTAGCTGTTTTGTGTGGAGTCCATGTTGATTTGGCGGAAATTGGGTCACGCTCGGACATACCTTCTGAGACGCTAGTGGTAGTTTTTTCTTGAGAGAAATAATTAATTGAACAGATTCGTCGATAAAGCAGAGAAACTAATCTTGGAAGGCTAACTAAAAAGTAGATTGTATGTAAATTAAATATTTATTAATACTATTAGTACCTAGACTATTCTTGTTAACATTTCACCTAAATTGATAAATCTCTAATACACACAAATTCCTTATAAACAAGTTCTATTGATTCGTGTTTCGTGACTGAACATAGCCTAATGTGTGTTGGACATTGACGGAGATTGATGTATGAACGTATATAATTAATGTTTTATTTCGTTTAATTAAATAGAAATACTACTACTCTAATGACACCTAACTCTAGCTTCTCACTCTAACAACAGTCACCTGTGTTCCACTACCTACATGTATCTCGATGATGCATTCGACAAATCGCATTGTACAAAAATATATAATATGTATGATTGCGATGCGTGTTTTGAATAAACTTATGGAGACGCGTATTACGGTGCATTTAGATTTTAGATCAAACGAGCGAATGCTCATTCTAAACCCACTATGTTAAATTATTTTAGCGTAAATAGGCATAGAGAATTCTTTCGTTGTTCTTCATGCGTTCGAAAAGATTCTATGCAATGTTCTAATACTGAACAACATTGAATTTGAATTTTCGTTTACACTAAAAGATCACGAAATAATGCTCTTGCTCTAGCTCTAGCTCTATGTTCGTTTGGTCTAAACTCTAAATGCACAGTGACAAGACAACCCGCTGTGTATTAATACATAGATTTTATACACTTATTAAAGATTTATTTATACATACTACACAATTCTTCACTTTTATCAAGTTTCAAATCTTTCAATACGTCAAAGTTCATAATATATACCTCAAAATTAAAACCGCTGTAAAGTTTTTCTTCACATAGGAACGTAGGTAATTTAATTATATCATAATAATTAATAAAGTTAACTTTATTCCAAGTTCTTATTTACACAACAAACTGACTAAATACAATATCAATTTTTTAATCATCGAAATTCGAATTTCGAAACACATCCTGCTAGTTGCCAGTACGTAGCCGTAACGTAACATAATCGATTCGCGTTTTTTTCCACAGCGGGGACTATTTACATCGGTAGACCATAATTTATAACATAATTCATAAAGTCAACTTTACTTATTTAAATGCACAAAAACTGGCCAGTTAAAAAAAACATTTTTTAATCATCGAAATTCGAAACACATCCCGCTAGTTGCCAGTAGGTAGGTATACCGTATAACATAATCGATTCGTTTTTTTCCACAGCGGGGACTGTTTACATCCCCCGTGATCGATACGACAGGTCCCCGGGGCGCGTCAATTTGGCCCTCGCCTCGTCAGCGCTAAATTATCCCGACGTCTTTAAATGGAATTTCGCGGGCTGCGACCGGTGCCCAGCGCGTTTGTGTTAGGGTGACATTATAATGGTGTCACGATAGTATATTTGATGTTAAATTGTATTAAGTTTTGAATGAATGAGATTTTGTGAGGATAGTCGATATTTTGCTGTTTATTTATTTTAAATAATGAGTACAATTCAATTAAAATGATATTAGATGTTTAATTTTTAAGTAGATCTCTATCTAAATTGTCATCTACAAAAACTAAATAAGAAAAGACGAAATGATGATAAGAAGAAAGAGATAAATAGATGCAGTATCAATTCTGTTTTGTGTGAACTTTCAGACAATAATTATTACCTACTTATTCATTATTCATTTATTACAATAAATAATCATATACACCCGGCATGTTTTGTGGTACCTACTTTGTAGGTATACACTTTACGTTTATCTACTACTAAACCTACTGTAACCATATCTGTTTTAGACATAAATCCCCAGCTACATAGGTGTAAATAAATTCACAACAGCAGTCGCAGAACTTCAACTATCGTCACGTCTAAAGAATTCGTGCTGCGTCGCGTCGCGGAGTCGCAGCGACTCGAATACATCTGTGACAGCGCCCTAAGGGTTTTCCAAATGTACAGAGGATTTTCAGGACAATGTTCTAAGCTCGGGTCCCTTGACAGTGGCACGATACGCCACCTGGCTGCGGGCGTTAGCACAATGCTGTAGAAGCTTCGAGAACTCGTGTGTATTAAAGATACGAGAGTATCTATAGATGTTGGAGCTTCTATTAGCTTTGTGGAATGGATAAAAATGTTGCTAGTGTAGGTAATAGATATAGGTACGTATGTTTGTCATGTTATGATTACTATAGAACATTTTATTAAGAACAATAGATTATTGACAATGAATATAGCGTTGATTATATTGTTGTAAGAAAGTTAATGAACAACAAAATGGCCTTAGCCATTGGTAAATCGTAATGGATGTATTGTATCTAAAAATGTGATTTTAATTAAAAAGCTATGACTAAATTATGTCTTTCATTCAAAACTCATAGACCAATAATCAGGCGCGGTCCCAGCCTCACATTTTGGGGGGGGTCACGCGGCTGCAAAGGTTATCCAACCCCCCCCCCCCCCCCAATCGTACTCGTCAAAAATCGTATTCAATACTCAATAGAAGTTATAAGCAAAACCTTGAGAAATTTTCTATAGATTTTTTTATATTTTCAAAAAATAACCGGCCAAGTGCGTGTCGGACTCGCGCACCGAGAGCTCCGTAAACTCTAAAATGTATGTTTTAACATTTTTTCTTTATCTGAGCTATGCTTTTAACAAAATTTCATGACTCTGTATCAACGGGAAGTACAATGTAGGTTTTGATTCCCATGCGAATATCGAAATTTGCGATAATTTGCAGCATAAACGGCTGTATCATTTGATTGCGTTGGCTTATAAGTTTATTTTTTTTCACAGCTTGAAGAGACCGTAGATTTAAGTATTTGATATAAATTTCAGCTTGATACCTTCACGCGTTCCAGAGAAAAGGGTTCCTGATGCTGAAAATTTTCGCAAATTTCGACATTCGCAAGGGAATATAAATTCAAAACCTACAGGGTACTTCTCATGAACTAAGAATCTTGAAATTCGTTACGATAATTGCAAAAACATTTTTAATAACATCATATTATGAAAAAATAATTTTAATGTTTTCTGTTTGCCATCACCCTTTTTCTCAGGAAAGCGTAGAGGTATCAAGCTGAAATTTATGTCGAATACTCAAGTATACGGTAGGGACCGTGATTTTTTCAAAGCAAATTCATAAGCCAATGCAATCAAAAGATACAGCCGTTTATGCTGGAAATTATCGCAAAATTCGTCATTCGCAAGGGAATCAAAACCTAAATTGTACTTCCCGTTAACACAGAGTCTTGAAATTTGGTTAAAAGTAATGTCTTACAGCTTAACTAAAATTACTAAAACATACATTTTAGAGTTACAACATAATAAAAAGGACCGTTTGTTCGGAGCTCTCAGTGCGTGAGTCCGACTCGCACTTGGCCGGATTTATCACTTTTATTTTTATTGATGACATAAACCTACCCTTGAACATGTGAAAAAATCAAACTGATACGCCAACGCAATCTAAAGTTTTACAGCCGTTTATGCTGCAAATTTTCGAAAATTTTGACATTCGCAAGGGATTAAAAACAGATTTAAACGGAAGTTTAGGTGTGCAAGTGACTCCGATTCGCACTTGGCCAGTTTTTTTTATATTTTGTACAGTATAACAATTTTTTTCTATTTTATCGAGTACGATTTTGGTGGGGGGGGATTTTGTCCCCCGTGACCCCCCCCCCCCCCTGGGACCGCGCCAGCCAATAATGTTGAAAATAACGAAATGGAAAGCGCAAACTAAATACACGAGCAAAAACTAAACTCTCATATTCAAAACGAACGGTACCTCTACCGTACGTGGCAATAAATCAAAAAAATACATCTGCATTTCGGCCATCACAGAATGTGTAATCAAGCGGCCGTCTAAGGCATCACCCCCGGGGTGGTAACAAGCTCACGCGACGCCATCTTAATGACCCGCGCGCCCACGCCAGTGTCCAACGACGTTCCAAATCACTAGCGAATGTTAAACCCGCCATTCACGGTGCGATGTGAGCGCGACTGTGATTTTTTTGATGTCTTGAATTGAATTGTTAATGCTTAAATTTGGAAAGCATTCGAAATCTTTGAAATAGTTAGATCAATCAAGTATCAACAAAGACAAACACTATTAAAACAAATTGTATTAGGTACAAAAATATGTTTGAATTTAATAATATTATTATGTTAAATAAGACTATGTCGCTTTTCATGTAGTTTTATTAATTTTACTTGCATTTTAAATTATTAAATTAATGTATAAGTATCAAAAGCTTGTTAAAAGCTTAGCTTTGTTCACTTACTACTGCACATCATCATCAGATCAGTTGTATACAAACCAATTTTGGGCATCTATTTCATCTCGTTCCTGTATTATTGTTTCATTAAAAATAGTCTATTCATTCCCTCTATCAGTATCTACATAAAAACGAATTGAAATTTAATCGTATGATCAGGAAAACGAAGTTTTGTACACAGGAGATAAATTATAAACTATTTGTGTGAAACAACTTTCAATTTCATCTATCTATTAAACTATCCGTCTTTGGCAGTGTTTTTAAATCACCAAAATACAGAAAGAAATTAAATTCTCAACATACTCAAAACTGTACTACAAATATCCAAAAGATTTATTCAAAAAAATGCTATAATATAAAAAAGTCGCACCGTGCATCTAGCCGCTTTAGAGCTAGCGCGCACCACGACTTTATGCAGCGTGATTATTTTATCGCAGAAATACAACGTATGAGTTACTATGACAATGCGCGCACATGCGATTAAATAATCGCAGCGATTTTAAAATTGTGATTTGTCACATTTTGCTGCGACTGCTCGCGACGCGATTGTCGCGAAAAAGAAATGCAGAATATGAAATTGTATGGTACCGCGCGCACTGCGATAATTAAATCGCACACTCGGGCCCGGCCGGCACTTCACTTGTGTTTCGTCTGTCCAACAGTAAACATCGTAGCTTAGAGCTAAGCATCGTAGTGGTATAGGTAGGTACTGTTTGGTAAACATAAACTCAGTAATCTGTCAAAAGTTTATTTATTTATTTATTTAACACTTTATTGTGCAAGAAACAAAATATACATAAACTCAAACTCAAACATTTATAAATAAAAAAGCACAAAGGGCGGCCTTTTGGCGGAATTTTCATTCTATAATAGCCGAATAATTTTTTGGGATACATCCGAAGTTCATTGTATTTCTGATAAAAGAAACCTTTGACAATTCTATCTGCTGTAAAAGGATGAGTCCAATATTGACGAATTCTCTTTTTTTTTCTTCTTCTTATCCTCCGAAGTAGTAAATAAAGACAAGCAACTTGTACGAAATCCATGATGAAAGTGAGTAATGATCACTATTAAATTATCGCTGTGCGCGCACCGTACTCTCTGCGATTTTCTACAGTGCGATTTTGAAATCGTGTCGCAATAATTAAAATCGTGGTGCGCGCTTAGCCTAAGGCTTGAAGTGCGAGCGAGAGCGCGGAACGAGCGACAAAGAAGCACAATCGGACGTTGTCACGTTCAATTATCGTACCTAAACCGACTTTACAGACAACCAATTTTTTTTTATTCCCTTTCAATCCAGAGAAGCTGGAAAAATTCGCCTAGTATTCAATATAGCGGAACTTGTTTTTAAAATATACATAATATACTAGCTTAGTATAGTTACCCTATATCGTTTTTTATTTTTGTGAACAAAGGAAACAAAATGCTCTTTAACATGGATTTTCCAATAAATAAAAATTTTAACCATCTGTTTACAGAACGTATAAACGAGATAAAACAATTTATTCCCTATCTATCCTGACCCCATTTTTATGGTGGTTTCAAATATGGTAATGGTTAACACAATTAAGTTGTATTGTGTTATCGCAGTAACTTGTAACCACCCTGCAGGTTTCGGCGGGGGTGTAACAAGTGGCGGATCCCCCCGCTCTCAGCTTCATTCAGTGTCAGTGATCGTTCATTCAACGCGCGTTACGGACCTAGCCACGCCGCATCGAAACGCGTGGGCGTCCGTTGCACTTTACGCGCGTAAATTTAACGTCATCCCGCGTTCTTTAATTAAATCGAAATGACGTCATAGCCGTGTGAATTTTTGCATAGATAAAAAATTGTGTTTGTTTTTTTTTGTAATGATTGCATAGATAAAAAAATGGGTGAGCAAACGTTCAACATTTCGGATGACAATTTGGAACAGCATATCGTTACTTTGTTTGAGAAATTGGATAGTTTACGTAGGGATGCGAATACGAATGACACTGGTTTGACCGGGCGAGTGCCGGCGAGGTTGGAAGTGCGGACTCTTTCGTTGTGGAAGGCTGTGGTGGCTGAGTGTGCTGCGTCCTTTTTGTATGTTTTTATCGTGTGCGGGGCAGCTGGTGGCGCGGGTGTGGGAGCATCTGCCTCAGCTGTGCTGCTCTCGACGGCCCTCGCTTCCGGCTGTGCTATCGCTACACTGACATTATGCTTTGCTCATATATCTGGTAAGAAATTAATTTTAAACGTAAAAACAAGAAAAAAATAGGTATAAGTATATTTATATAAAAGTAGGTACTTGCTCTACCTGCAGGATATTAAATATTAATAAATCTAGGCCATTTTTTGAGATGAAATATCAAATAACATGAGATAAGTAGGGACCCATAACTTCGTATGTTTTAGAGAACTTTACACACGATTGAGCACTAAAGCTTTGAACTATTAATTAAAGTGGAAGCCAGAGAGAATATAAATAGGTACTACGTGTGGAAGCTTTGCTTTTTAGGTTTTATACAAAATCAACTACTGGATCGTCTCATTAAGTCTATAAATTTTAAATTGTGCATTTTTTTAAATTAAGGTAAAATAGTGAATGTCCGGATACCCAATATTAAAAAAATGACCTTTAAGTAAAATAACAAAATTGTCTAATTAGGGTAAAAAACCTATCGACGTCCGTTTATTAAATCTATAAACTTCATCTAATTTACGTACATATTTCCTGCAAAAGTCTGGTAGCTTGGAATGCATACAGCAATATCTAATAATAATATTTTGTTAGCATCACGTGTTTCTACCTGCCAACCTGGCCAGGTGTTCTCACTTTCGCCCTAAGTTATATTGGTTCCGAAATTGCTTTAGAAATTGAATTTCTTAGCCAGTAAACTAATTTGTTACATTATTCGATAGTACAATTTGTGGACTGTGGTTTATCTATTAATCTACTATGATTAAAACAATGAGATTAGAGTTAAATAGAAATTGAATGATATTTGAAATACAATACTAAATATCACCAATTGTTATTGTTCTTCAAAATATTGTCATTATTATAATCCGTCTCTCTTCAAGTTCTTTAGGAAGTAAACAATGCTTTAGAATTGGTATTTTTGATGCTTTAAATTGTTTGGGACGAATAATTGGTACTAGGAATATATAAACAAAGCATTGCATTGCTATGGATAAAGTTTAAAATACGCTAAGTATGCGCTTTAGCGTGAGTAAATCTGTGGAGCAAATGCAAGCAGAGGATTTATAAATTTATTAATTGTTATACAAAGCAAACGAAGCAAAAAGAAAAAAAGCTCTCGCCATAAAATAGATAGTAATTAGTATCAGGTGATACGCACTAAAAATTGTTGTAATATAATATATTTATAATCGTTTATTATTTATCAGATATTCATATTTGCTATGATGATTTGTTCACATATTAAAAACTAAATATGTAAATGATAAGTAGCCTATTGTAGACACTCTATGGCCTTATACGGACACTGAAACGAGCCCTCAAAATTATAACGATGCCATATTCAATAAATATTATTTTAAGGCCACATCACACGTGTTACCCTTCACCCTTTCATCCCCTCGTCATATTAATAACGGCGATCGCGATGGACGGAACAATGACATTTTAAATTATATTAAATTGACAACGCGTGTCCCTAAGCTCCAACAATCGAGGTCTAATTTTGAACTTGGAGAATAATAACAGGGCCGTAATAAATCTTTAAATTTATACTCTCTGACGTCGCTCTAATTTGCCTTAATGGGTCAACATCCCTATTTTGAGATTGGCTATTATGAACCAATCGATATGATACGGGATTCTGTACCACATATGTAGAGAATATTTTTTTTAATAATTACACGTGTGCACTAACACTAAAAAAATATCCCACATACATTTTTAACGTCTGTAAAGTAATTACTTTACCTTTGTTTATGGGAGTATGAAATGAATTTCTAATTTAAAAACCTGTATGAAAGTCTTAATCTATAGAGGTGCAGGCAGCTTTAACGCTTTTTATTAATTATCTCCTTACTACAACATTTTAAAATGTACTTATTACTTATAACGATAAAGCTCTAAACAATATACTTACTTTGAAGTTTGAACATAAACAACATACTTAATACTACATTCAGTGCATGTTCCTCACATAATATTCATATTGTAAGATGACGAATTCGCGTCACGACAGTTTTATTGGGGGAAAGATTTCATTTTGCTGGCATTTTGTTACCCTCGACGGCTCTCGGCCCTGATGTAATAAATACCTGCCATTGTTATTCAGTTATTGTAATAGAAATATTTCTTATAACTTTAGTAGGGTTGTATTAAAAAGCTTGACGTATAAATATAAGTTGTATGAATAACTTTTTCATGTATTGTTATGGTATGTTTGGTAATAGTTAGTTTGTCAAAAAAAAATATTTTATTTATTTAACAATAATGAAATAGTTACGTTTTACTACAAAAAAAAAATTGTACTGTTTAGGTATATGTTTCGCAAATAAAATGAAGATAGAGTGCTGAGAGATAGTAAATTGGTTTTGTGGTAAGCGTAAACTAGAGGTAGCTTTTGAATTCCGTTGCATTCTAAGAAAAAAAGGACCAGTTTATTACGAAATAGGATTACCTGTGTACCATGTTTATTTGTTTGACTATAAACCTTCGAGTTCGTCTATAAACATGCAGAAAACCACGCTGTCCGCTGGTGGTTTCGTCCACAGATATTTGACCGCAGTGAAAAGCAGCCTTTGTCACTTTTTAGACTCCTAAGTCCTAACTCTATAAAATAATAATATTAAATGTACCCGTTGTGACGTAAAGAAAGACAAACAAACACACATCTATACTAATATTATAAAGCTGAAGAGTTTGTTTGTTTGTTTGTTTGAACGCGCTAATCTCGGGAACTACTGGTCCGATTTGAAAAATTCTTTCGGTGTTAGATAGCTCATTTATCGAGGAAGGTTATAGGCTATATATCATCACGCTACGACTAACAGGAGTGGAGCCACGGGGGTGAAACCGCGCGGAGCAGCTAGTATATAATAACGGGAAGGATAAGGATGGTAGTTCCTGCTTGATTGAGTGACACGCATACAGTTTGACCGTAGCTTGATACAATGTATTGGTTTAAGATGTGGTTTAGTTTGTGCAACGCGGTTAACGGTCTCATGTCAACGATCTATTTTAATGTCGCTTTGGCAGCTATCCAGTACTTAACTACTTAGCTAATATTTGAAAATTACCCGAATATGCTTGACTGTGGCGAAATAGGTAATCTGTACGTTATCGTTTTATCTTGTTTAATTTAATGATTTTTGCTCGATTTCATTTCCTAACTTACGCCCTAATAAGGTGTTGTCGTCGTAGACTTTCAATAATGCATTTTATTATATTATGTCGAAGTCATCATCGTGGACTTCCTAACAATTAATTTTATTTGCATTTCGAATATAGTTGTCAATAATAATAAAAAATGAAGCACATATTATGTACAAAAATTGAGGAACATTTTATAAACACATAATTTTACAAATAATTTTGCAATCCGGATTGAAAGCAGAGAGAGGCACGCAAAATTATGAAACTATAAACCGTTTTAAAAGAGAATTGATTTTAAATTCGATTATCCTGAAATATGAAACGTTTATGGAAGCATAAAATATATCTCATTTTCGCTACACTGAATGGCGTATACGGTATAAATTTCCAAACGCATCGAAGTGATGGTAACATGCCTGTATATTTTAATTATCCATGATATTCATTTACAATATTTATTGAAGAAGTATAGTTTAC